>VZTZ01015956.1:676816-701096 GCA_013400955.1 Drymodes brunneopygia
CCCCGCCACCGGGAGCCCAGGGAGGGCACGGGGAGCCGGCGGCGGGAGCGCCGGGGTTTTGGGATGCGGGAGGTTTCGGAAGGCTGCGGGTGTCCCCTGAGGAGTTGCCGCTGTCGCTGCAGGGGAGCTCATCGGGCACACGGACAGGATCTCCGGCTTCGCCTTCTGCCACTGCCCCGGGCAGAGCGGCCTCTGCGCCAGCAGCTCGGACGACGGGAGCGTCAGAATCTGGGACAGCGGGACTCTGTCGCCCGTGCTGGAGTACGGCCTGCACCAGGTGGGACACGGGCCGGGGACAGGGGACTCGCGGGGTGGGTGCGGTGATTTAGGGCCCGCACACAAAGCACGGGGAGGCTGCTTTGCCCGAAAGTGAATTTCAGAGCCGTCGGACGCTCCTGCCTTTGTTCCTAGCCCGCAGCGCTGTTACGTCACTGTAATTAGCTGCAATGAAGCGGCGAGCTCATGGTTTGGGCTCATTGCCGCCCAACCCAGCTCGCCTGAAATGCTCTCAGCAGGTTACTGTGCCCACAGGACAGGCTGAATGTAGATTTGAAGAGTTACTGTGGCTCAGGAGTCCCCATCAGCAACTGCCTCCATCCTCTAAGGCCTGAAAGAACTGAGACACTCAGGAACAAACCAAACTGATGCTGAGAGTGCTTCCAGATTATTTTCTGCCTGTTATTTTGTGTTAGGTGGTGATACAACAATTTTAAATGCTCTTTCTTTCAATGCTCTTTCTTCAGAACGCGATCTCAGCGCTGCACTGGTCACCCCTTGTGAAAGATCTGATCGTGTCTGGTGATGAGAAAGGTGTCATTGTTTGCTACTGGCACAACAGGAGTGACAGCCAGCAGTTCTTCCCAGAGCCCCGGACAGTTTTCTGCCTCACCTGTTCTCCTCATCACGAAAACCTGGTGGCCATTGGGTAAATGCTCATTAGTAAATATTCATTGTGTTTTGTTTTCCACTCCTCTTCTGCATGAATTTGATTGGGAGGTTTTGCTACATGGTTGAAAGGTTAATTTTAAGAGATTTTGGTGGCTGTTCTTCTATCTTTGGAATAAAACAAATTAGAAATAACATTTAGATTTAGTAAACCTGCAAAGACAAATCTGTAACAGTGTAGTGGTCCAGGCTGCTTCTCTGTAGTAGGGTGATAGTGACCCTGGAAAGAGCCTGTAAATCACCTCAGATATTATTCCACAAGCATCCAAGAACCTCCTCATTAATTTAAATCTCTGCTTTCAGCTACAAGGATGGCATGGTGGTGATAATTGATATCAGCAGGAAGAGAGAAGTTGTGCACAGGCTGAGAGGCCACGAGGATGAAATCCATTGCCTGGCCTGGTGCCCTGTGCCAGGGGAAGAGAGGTTACCTGCTTGGCAGGATGAGCTCCAGGGTATGTAGACATGATTAACAGTTTGTGGAGTAATTTTTAGTTCATGTGAATGTCCTTCTGGAGGACTGAATTCCTTATAGAAGGCTAATAAGTAGCTAAGCAACTGATAAGTTCAGTACAATACGTTTTGGTTTTTATGAAGTTATGAATTATAAAGCCTAATAACGTGACTTCCATGGTTTTCAGCAGCTCCTTCAGAGGAAGGCAAGGTTCCAAATGGGGAGCTGACACAGGACACAGCCACAAAGAAAGGTTGTTACCTGGCCTCAGGAAGCAAGGATCAAACTGTGCGGATATGGAGCTGTACCAGAGGCAGGAGTGAGTAAGAGATAAACAGTAACAAGGTGTGGAATAGCTCTGAACTGCAGCCTTTGTGTGCTTAAAGCACGGGAATGAAATGAAAGCTGCAGATTCACTGAGCTCCTCTGTCTGCTGGAGAATTTCCTTGTGTGAGGTGCAGTGATCCCTCCTGGTTTGCAGGTGTGATGACCCTGAAGCTGCCACCCACCAAGAGGAGAGGTGGGGCCGTGGACCCGGCGGTCAAGGAGCGCCTCTGGCTGACTGTCCACTGGCCTGCTGGCCGTGCCACCGAGCTCGTGTCCAGTGGCTTTGGGTAAGAGGGGCACTCAGCAGCCTGGGGGCCAGCAGCACATTCATTTGTTCCTCCTGCTAAGTAGAAAAGACAGCCCGTTCTTCCTTCCTTTCCAGTGTAACAGGAGAGAACAGGCCAAGAGTTGGAGTTCAGGCTTTGAGAAAATTACTGTGTGTCCCATAATCTGTCCCATAATCTAACTGAATGTTGACTGCTAATAGCACTAATTGTGGTTTTGCCCATCTGCTGGGAATAAATGTCAGTTTTTCAGTGGTGTCTGTGTGTGTAGCTCTGCACTGGATGTATGCAGAGCTCTGTTATTGCTGACTTGCAGTGTATTTGTGATATAGTCTGTACAGAGCCTGAGCTGTTCTTCTGAAGTGAAAAATTTAAATAAGTTTCAATTTTGCAGTGGAGAACTGCTCCTTTGGAATTTGACCCAGCCTGGCAAACGAAAGTGGACTCTTCTGGGATCTTCAGAAGGACAAAACCACTCTCGAATTGTGTTCAATCTCAGTTCTGTGAAGCACCAAGACAGAGAGCTCCTTTTTTCCATTTCAATGGACAGAGATGTAAGAACCATTTAAACATTAGCATAGGAATGGCTCTACCAGGACTGAGACTAACCCTTTTAGTGCTACAGTCTTTCTCTTGAAGTGGATTAATTGCAGCCATTTTTGACATTTGTTGTGTATGTTTCTGTCAGTTTATAAGCTCAATCTCTTACCCTGGTGGAGTTAATGCTTATGACATTCTGGACTTGAATAGTCAGCATTTAATGGAAGGCGTTTTCCACTTTTCCTCTGTGTTTCACTTTTAAAAGGCCTGGTTTTCCTTATTAAAGTGTTTTAATTGTATGAACTAAAGAATCTATTTTTATTGTTTGTTTTTTTTTTTTCAATCTTTGGCCTTTTACAGGCAGCAGAGTGTCTCCAGTTTTGAAACTGGAAGAGGATCATAGTAAAATATATTTATTGTTCCATTCCAGTCTTGCAGTTACTGCAGCCCTGTCTGTGACCTGGAATCCTCTGGGTGCAGGTCACATCCTGTCAAGCCTTGAATTTGACCCTTTGATTCTTCATTTCACTTCTGCTCTGTTTTTTTTCTTGTCGTATCACTCACTCTGTATTTAACTATTCCTTGTTCCTTAAATATTTGTCAGGTGAAATGCTGGGATCTGTCAACTCTGGATTGCAGCTGGACCATGCCCTCCCTGGGAGGGTTTGTCTACAGCCTGGCTTTCTCCCCTGTGGACACAGGCTGCCTGGCCATCGGGGTTGGGGACAGCATGATCCGAGTGTGGAATACTTTGTCCATCAACAATATTTATGATGTTAAAACCTTCTGGCAAAGCATAAAGTCCAAGGTTACAGCAGTAAGTGTGCTTTGGATTCCTTTTTTTCCCTCCTTTATCTCTTCTGTTCACTCCAGTTTTTTCAAGTATGTTTTCCTCTTTCACTCTGAAGGTTTGTCCCAACTAAAATGAGATAAAGCCAAGTTGTTCGTTTTATACTCCATTCTCCCTGCATACAATACGTTTTAGCAACACATTTTTAGACCTATGTACAATCCTAGAAGCTTGCATTTACATCTAGTGGAAATAAGCTGAAGTCTAGCTGGCTGTTATGTTACTTTTTCTCTTTTATTCTCCTTCATGATTCTTTCTTGCTTCATCCATGGTTGCCCTTGCTCTGCTAGGAAGTTTGACAGATACAAAAACCAACATCACCAGCACAGGTCCCTTCAGCTGGGATTTAACCAGCAGTTGGTCAAAAGCTGCTGCCTGGTAAAATAGCTGGCAGCTGTTTCTGTTTTGTAATGTAGGTATTAAATAACATTTAATGATTTTAGTCCCTTGCATCTTATCCCATCATAACTGGAAGGGAGAAAACCTTTGATACTCAGAGCAGAGTGATCAAAACAAGTGGCTGTTGCTGGAAGGGTGGATATAAGGTCCTTGCTCATCATTGTCAGCATTTTCCTTTTGTTTGTTATTTAGCAATGACTTGTAGCTTAGGTCATTTTGTGTCTCTTCCTATTTTTCTTGCAGTTATCCTGGCATCCAACAAAGGAAGGCTCCTTGGCTTTTGGAACAGATGATGGAAAAGTTGGCATATTTGACACCTTGTCCAGCAGGTAAAAAAACAGCTTTCAAATTCATTAGTGTCAGACCCTTCTAGTGTGTTACCACACAGGAGTGGTGTGGTCTTTTCTGAGGGATACCTGTGCTGTTAGATGAGGAGGATTAAATTAAAATTAGTCAAGCAGCTGGATTTTCAGTGCATTTTTTCATTTGCATTATGTCTGTGAGCTTCTAAGGGAAACTTGCCTTAAGTTAAAATTGCATGAGCAGAGATCATCTGTGAGAGGACATCAGTTCAGGAAGACTTTAGGCAGAAAGACATTTTCAGGGGAGGAGGAGCAGCAAGGAGGGGAAGGTCACCAGGACAATTGTGTTACAATTTTAGTAGTGTCTTTCAGCAGATATTAAAGAAAGCTTGGTTGAGCCATGGCTTTAGAATGTTAGAGCACCTGGTGTCTCTTTGTTTGTTTTGATTTTAGCTTTTTTTAATTGCCTTTTGCTGAAATCTGACTGTCCCTGCTTCCTTATCTTCCTGCCCAGTGCTAAGAATAAACCACCTCAGATCTCCAGCACCTACCACAAGAAGACAGTGTACACGTTAGCCTGGGGGCCTCCAACTCCTCCTCTGACTTCTGGTGAGTCTTCCAACACCTTGTGACAAAATAAAACATCCATGCAGAGCACACAGATGCCATGAAGCTGCTGTTCCCTCCCTTCTTAGGAGCAAGAGCCCCATTTACTTGGTGCAAGTCCTTTGGAGCAGGTAAGAATGGGTTCTGCTCAAGGAACTGGTAACAGTTTTGCAAGGGTACAAAACTTGTAGTTTGTGAATTCTTGTACCTTCAGGAAATGGGTGAGTGCAGTGCCCCACACCTCTGGGCTTGCTTCAGGGTGTTACAAACCAGCAACTTGGAGGCTTCCTGCAGCAATTGCATCAAATCAAACACAGGTTTCAGAGTGTCTGCCATTTGAACTTTAACTCTTCTTAAACGGCTTGGATTTTTTTTCTTTTAAGAGAAAAAAATTTTAAAGGGAATTTTACTTTTTGCTGTGATTGTGCTATGAGGGATCTGTTGGTAGGAATGAGAGCTCCTTTCAGAGGGTGAGAATTTCTTTCTGCACCACAGGCAATTAAAAGATATATATTGCTTTTTGAAATAATGCTTTGGTTTGTAGTGGGAGGGATTAGTTCTGTGAAGACTGATGAAGAACAGAGTATAATAAGCTCTTTTTCTCTGTTGGATAGGAGAAGAAAGTGAACAACCCTCTGTAACTTTATATAGTTGTGCTGGAGAAGGAATTGTTTTTCAACACAATCCCTGGAAGCTTAATGGAGAAGCAAATGACATCAACAAAGTCATCAGAGACACCAATTCAATCAAAGTGAGTATGAATTTGAGGGGGCTTTATGGATTCATAGTAACCATGGCAGAGCTTCCATGGCCTTGTAGTTGCCAGCCTTGCTCTGTTGAATGTATGTGAGAGAGATTAAAGAGTTCTTGGCAATAATTGTCTCTTCTTTCTGCAGCACAAGCTGCCTGCACGTACAGAGGTCAGCTGGAAACCAGATGGCAAACTCCTGGCTCTTGGCAATGAGGATGGGTATGTTCCACTTGTGGGTTAAGGTGGTGTCTGTGCTGATCTTGACTGCAGTCACTGTGGTGAAGCCAGAGTACTTTTTGTTGCCCTGGTTTGTCTCTGTTCCTTCACTGCTGGTGTATTTGAATTATGATAATACAGAATTCCCTGCTGTTATTTGTAGTAGCTGCTCTTGGCATGGAGGATCCTCATTATCACATTAAATTATTTTTCAAGGATCCACTCATGGTTGAAATGCACTTTTGCTGATCAGTGAAACCAGGGTTTGAGTTGAATCCAGAAAGCACAAACTCAGTTACTCTAATTAATATGCTTCAGTTCTGCTCATGCAAGATAACAAAAAAGTTCCCATTTACACCAGCTGCTAGAATTCTTAATCTGTTGTTCTTACATTTCAGATCAATTGAAATATTTCAGGCACCAAACTTGAAGTTGCTCTGCACCATCCAGCAGCATCACAAGCTGATCAATGCCATTCGTTGGCACCATGAGCACGGGACCCAGCCAGAGCTGAGTTACTTGATAGCTTCAGGCTCCATCAATGCCACCATTTATGTGCATAACCTGAAGAACGTTGTAGGTAACAGTTGGCAGATTATATTCCAAGTCTTGGCTTTTTTGTTTGTTTGTTTGTTTCTGGTTTATCTTTCTGGCCATACTTAATAATTTTCTTTTTTTCTTTCAGAGAGCTCTTCAGAAAGTCCTTTGACAATAACAGAGCCTTTCCGAACTCTGGCTGGGCACACAGCTAAAATCACAAGTCTTTCCTGGAGCCCCCACCACGAGGCAAGATTGGTGTCTGCTTGCTATGATGGCACTGCACAGGTATTGTCCAAAGCACCTCAGAATTGTGTTTCAAATCGTCCATTCCACAGCTGACTAAAGAGCAAAACTTGTTTTTGTGAGATAAACTATTGACGTACTGCAAATTTACCATGGTAAGCATTTGCTGGTTCTGGATATCTGATACGCAGATTATATTGTAATTTGTGAATTGATTTGTAAGTCAAATCATTAAGGTTTTCATATTAGCCCTTTTGGATCCTTAGAGAGGAAAGATGTTGTGCAACTGTATCGATGCAAACAGAGGAAGCCCTGCATTTTCTCCATTTGCATGTTGGTGTTTGTAATACCCCTGCAAAATCCCAAAAGAGAAGTTCCTACATGTGCAAGTCATGAGAAAATGCTGAGTATTAGATGAAGAAGAGACTTTCTGAGTAATTAGATTTCTTTCTTGTTGCCAAGGTGTGGGATGTGCTGAAGGAAGAGCCACTCTGCAACTACCGAGGGCACCAGGGCCGCCTGCTGAGCGTGCAGTGGTCACCAGTGGACTCAGATTGTGTTTACACTGGAGCAGATGACTTTTCTGTGCACAAATGGCACATCTCCAAGCAGGAGCACACACGGCCTCCTCAGGGTGAGTGTTTTCAAAGAGAAGATCTCTCCTGAAGGTGATGTTGGAGCTGAGAAATGGAGGGTTGTTATTTTGAAATCATGTAATTTCTTGTGCTGAATTCCAAATCTGCCTCTTCAGGAGTAAACTGTGTCTAGGTTTAAGTTGAGTGTCCTTGTTTGGAAACTAAATGTTGATCTTGAGAGACAGGCAGCTAATGCACTAAAATTGCCACCTTTTATAGGCAAAAAGAGCATAGAATTAGAGAAGAAAAGAAGTATACAGCCAAAAGTCAAAGCCAAGAAGAAGAAAAAGCCTGTAGGCAAGAGTCCAGGCAAGCAGGATGCAAATGATGCTGTGAATGGCGATGACAGCTTGAAGGAAATGCTGCTGGAGGAAAATGGAGTGTCAGACCACGAAGGAGAAAAAGAAGCTCAGGAGGCAGAGTTGGCTGATAAAGTCTCTGTGACTGGTAATTATCAAATCATCTTTATTCAATGTTTCCCAGACTGTTCCGAGCATCACGAAGTTTAATTTTCATGCAGATTTTCTCATTGTATGGTTTAATTGAAATTGTCCACTTGAAGGAAAAAGGCTCTGGAATGCCTTTTATAATTTTCTAAACTAGTTTGGGACTAATTGTCTTTAGATAACAAGATTCTGGCCTCATGAACAGAGTTACTGTGTTTGGCTTGAAACAATGTCATTTTTGATCAGCATTGATAAATTTTATAATACTGTTAGGTCTTCATTGGTGTCTCTTGACATCTCATTTAGCCTTCTGACAATTCTCTGTTTTCTTGATATTTCCTTTCCTTAAAAAACTGTCAAGTTCTATGACAAGGCAGAGCTTGGTTTCTATTTCAAAGTTAATGTAACAGAATGTAAATATGTAAATTTTTCTGTGTGCTCCATTCATTGCTTTTCCTTTTTTTAAATCACTTGACTCCACAGTGTCCAGGGATACTTCTTCATCTGCATGTGATTATTCTTCATTCAGCTTGCAAAAGCCTTTTGTGGCCCAGAAAGCTGCTCCTGTGAAAAAGGATCCACCTAAAGAGAAACCAGGTTAGTAGGTTTCTGGGATTTTTAGCAGACCTGTTCCAAGGCAGAGTTCCCCATTCTAGCCTTGTTTGACTGCAGATTCCCTTCCTAATGTGACACCAATTAAGTGCCAGAGAAAGAAGAGGGTGCTTTCAAAATATGTTGAAGAGTTCTGCTGGAACTGCAGCAGCAGTGGCTAAAATGTGTCTGATTTTTCAGCTGCTGATGCCTCTCTGAAGAAGAGGAAGCCTCGTTCTATTCTGCCCTTCAGCACATTAATGGATCACAGATCAAAAGATGAATTGCATCAGGACTGCTTGAGGCTGGCTGCATGTCTGAAAACTAAAGGTATCAATGTAAAACTTGAAATACTGAGAGGGGTGGGTGCTCTCAAGTACTCAGAATCAAGTGTCCAGGGACCTGACTTCAACCACAGGACATTATTTTTTTTAAATCCTCACCTTTATCAAAGAATGTGACTATTTGTGGTATCAAACTTAAGAGTATTGACCAGCAAATTATTAAATCTGCTATACAGGAAAGAAATTAAAAGACAGAAGTGTTTGCCAGCATTTGAGTGGTATAGTGACTTGGCACATTCCAGTTCCCAGTTTTGTATTAAATCCTAAATATTCATTCTTCTTATGTGGTTTAGATAATAATGAAGATGTGTCCCTTGACCTCAAAGATTGCATCCACTTGGGGCTGTTCACAGACAGGGATTCCCTGCACAAGATGATTGATATGGAAGGTAAGTGAATGTGTCCACTGTATCTGTTATATTCAGGTAGAAAACAAATTGGGAAAATTGCTTGAGTTTTCTTTGCTGTGGATTACAGTCTAGGATTTAGAATGCAGCTCTGTGTGAGAAGAATATACATCTTTTTCCCAGACTGTTTTTACATCTTTCAGATGCAAACCTGCCATACCTTAAGCTTGAATGATTTCACTTTTGCCAGGCTATTTTACTGTGACAAATGATGCTGTTGCACTCATGCTGAGGGGAGGTGTGTTTGCTTCCAACAGGAAAGCACCACTTGGAGAATGGACATGCAGAGCTCTTCCAGCAGCTCATGCTGTGGAAAGGAGACATGAAGGGTGTCCTGCAGGCAGCTGCTGAGAGGGGGGAGCTGACAGACCAGCTTGTAGCCATGTCACCCATGGGTATGTTTGCTCTGGTACCACATAAAACTGGTGGAGTTGGCTGCCAAGGGTCCCCTCATTCTGGTGGTTCTGGACAGAAACTCAAGAATTGGTTCTTTGTGATATGATTAGCAGTCCTTACAGCTTGCTGCTGGTTTAAATATGCTTTTAAGTTATTTTACTGGCAGTGAAGTCCTGCAGTCATGTTGAAGCCCTAGTTTTGCCACGCTTCATTGACTTGTGTTAGGATGGCTAAGAAATAAGAAACCAATCTGGGGCAGAGAAGAGGTACATATTGGTGATGGTATCCCACAGGAATTCTTCCAGTTACAACACTGCCTCCAATGGTGTTGCCTTCTGTTTTGCAGTTGGATACCAGGCCTGGGTGTGGACAGTGGAAGCCTTTGCCAAGCAGCTGTGTTTCCAGGAGCAATATGTGAAGGCTGCCTCCCATCTCCTCTCCATCCATAAAGTCTATGAGGCCATCGAGCTCCTCAAAGTGAACAATTTTTACAGGTTGCTCCATATTTATGTTTGGCACTCTTATCTTGGTTTTCTTATGGGGTAGATTGGACATTTTGGTTCACTTTTTGCCCACAGCCAGATTAACTTTTCTGTCTGGTTTCCCTTGTGTGCATTAGGGAAGCAATTGTAATGGCTAAGGCCAGGCTGCGTCCAGAAGATCCAATTCTGAAGGATCTCTACACCAGCTGGGCAGCTCTGCTGGAGAAAGATGGTCATTATTCCATGGCCGCCAAATGGTGAGTGTTACTGGGGAGAAGACAGAATTGGTTCCATGCCTGAAATGAAGAAGGTTGTTGTGTTTGTAGCAGTTGAAATCTGTTAACTGGTCTGGTCACTGGTTGTATAAGGTGCTTTCTGAGCCTGATCTCACTAAATTTCCTGTAATGTAGGTGGGAAAAGAAGCTCCAGAGAGCAGTTCAGAGCAGAAAGTCCAAATGCCATATTACAGTAGAGCCATCTCTTTCCACGGACATTACCGGAAGTTTTTAAAAACCAGTCTAGCAAAATTAAGATTAGGTTGTTTACAAAAAGACTGTGAGATTTCCAAGCTTTCCACTGGAAATGTGCAGTGCAGCAGTTCATCTTGAGTTTCTTGAAGCCTTAACTAATATCCTGGTCATTGGGTTATCCTGCTCCAACTGGAGCGTTTTGACTTTGTGACTACCAAAATTACTAATACCACTTGAAATATTTTGGCTGGAGTAGCGTTCTCTGCTTGATGCTGATTTCAGTTCTGGCATTTTTGTGGGTAATCACACTTGTGAAAGGATTTGCATGAAACCCAGAGAAATGCAGTAGGGACAAAGTAACAGCTGTCCCCTGCTTAGTTTTGCACACCACCAGAGATTTCAGTCCTGACTTTAAGGCTGTGTGACTTTCCCTTTGTATCAGATTGTTCACCATCTCTCTATCGTAAACTTTGATAAGAAAAAGTGATGAGAGCTCTGAGGACCTGTGGAAAATCCAGGTTTATCTTCATTTGCATGTTTGTGCTACTGTGTTGCAATACAATTTAAAAACTATTTTAGTACCAATCAACTTGTTTTGCTTTTATGTTTTTCAGTTATTTGGGGGCTTCCTCACCCTATGATGCGGTTAAAGTGTTGTCTAAAAAGGGGGATGTGGCATCCCTTAAAACTGCTGCTGAGCTTGCTCTGATATCTGGGGAGGAGGAGTTGTCAGCAACTTTGTCTTTGAGATGTGCCCAAGACCTGCTGTTATCCAGGAACTGGGTGGGAGCTCAGGAAGTCCTTCAGCAGCATAAAACTTTATTTGTGAGTCTGGTCCTTCCCTCTCCCTTTCTTCAGTGTTGTCTCTCTCCAGATTAACTTAACTTGGCACCACTTCCTATATGTTTATAGTCCACAAGTGGTCCTTTGGGCTGGTTTTGCCTCAAAATATTTTTCTAGGAGTATATTGGAATGATCCTATGGAATGGTCATGGTGGGGAGGCGTGTAAACTCTGTGCTTGTTGTTATATGAGAGGTTGTATAGAAAAGTGGATTCTTTTTTTAAGGATGTAAGACTGATAGTGAGAAGAAAGAACTAAAGCATTTGCTGTTTACATTAAAGGAACAAATGAGCCATCTGTAAGTACAGCTGCTGGAGGCTTAAATTTGAAATCTCTTGTTGTGGACTGAAGGAGGTGGCTACCTTGTCTTGCTCTGAGGTTTCCTTCTGACTTCCCTTAGGCTCTGTCACCATGAAGCTGCTACCAGGCATGATGTTCTCAAGTCATTCCACCTGCTGTGGTCAGCAAGGGATTGTTTTTCTTGTTGCAACAGCTCAGTGCTTTTTGTTTTTCCTCCTTTTCAAAGGGCCAAAGACTTGTTTTCTGCCTGAACGAGCTGCTCTGCAGGTGCCTCAGTGAAAGGAATCCCTGTGAGAGAAAGAGCCCCGTGCCCCCCTGTTACCACAGCTGGGAGCTGAACAGAGAGGCCTCGTTTTTTGACATGGTGACAGAAGTGTGGCAGAATGTGCTGGGCATGACCACTGAACAAGCCACATGTGCACAGGAGCAGCTGCGCAGGATTGAGCATCCTCCTTCAACCAGCAACACACACCCAAAGCAGGTACATGGATTTTGATCTGTGCAGGTACAAAGCTTCACTTTGGCATAGGCAGCAAACCCAGCCACTTTGTGGTGTTGCAGCAGCCATTCCCAGGGAGCTGATTGCCTGCACCCTGCTGCAGGATGTTGTTATAGTCTGTCAGATGATGAGCAGCTGGGACAGCTTTGTGTAGCCACCAGTTTGTTTCTGTGCAGGGTAAGAACTGACATGGGGTGTTGGGAGTCAGCACTGAGGTCACTGAGATGTGCTGGCTGGGAGTGATTGACAGAGCTGAGTAGTCTCAGCACTGATTCAGGGGTTTGTATTGGACTGTTAGGGGAGGTAGGGCTGCTTGTTGTCAAAATACCCTGGAGTTTGCAAGGTCTGTCCAAAGACTGCTGCTCCTGCAGCTCTCTGTGACCACAGTGAGTCACTGCTCCCACTTCTCACCTCTTTACTGACACAGGAAAGCACAGTGGCTGAGTTTACAGCTCTAGGTGATGCAGAAATGCTCTGTCTCTTGCATGAAGGAGACTGTAAATTACATTGTCATTAAAATTGCTTTTGGTCAAGTCATGTGCTTCTGGGCCCTTCCACAGTGGTCATAAGCTCACACGTAGCAGTAAAACTTCTAACAGTACTCTCTGGTGGTTCCTGTAGGTGCTTTTCCATATCTCTCACGACCTGGCACTTGCAGCCCTGAGCTGTCACTCAGGTGTGTGGGACGAGGCAGTGAAAAGTATTCTTGGGGCTGTGACCCGCAGTTTTGATGCTGGGAACTTCACTCTGATGCAGGAGATTTGCAGCATCATCCTTCCTGAGGGTAAGTCTGTCTGTCTGTCTCTTGTGGCACTGACTGGGCCCTTCCCTGCCAGCACACCTGTGTCCATTGATGTTCCTAGGCTAAATAATGTTTGGAAGCAGCAGGACATTCCCATATCTGTGGAAACTTGTGGAATTTGCCAAGTGCAGAGGCCACTGGGCAATGAAAATTCCTGAGTGTGGAAGGAAGCTCAGCTGTGTCACCTTGTGTGAGTGATGTAGGAAACAGTGAATTCTCTTCTGTGAGGGAGATGGGGGACATCAGAGTGCTGTGTTCATTTCATAGCTACACATACTCCTACCTGTCCTCCATTCTCTTTAGAGTATGCAGTGCATTTAGTTTGTGGCTCTTGATTTTGTGACTATTGTGTTTTGCAGCTTGGGACCAAGGAAATTTGCTGTAGCTGATGAGAACACTTTAGCTAGAACAGAGTATTGTGTTCACAAAGATGCCAAGGATGTTTTTGCTTTCACACTTCATGTACTGCTCTGCCAGCATCTGAGTAAATCCCTGATTTGGGTTTCTAGGGTTTCTTGGTTCATTTACTAGATCTGATCTTTGTCTTTGGAGAGTTCTGTGAACTGTTTGTAATCCTTTTCTCATTAGGCTGTGATGACCTGAGACACAAACTGGACAGCACAAATTCTCAGAGCATGGATGCCTGCAGGAGTTTGGAGGGCTTTGTGGCTTACAGACTGCTCTATGACCTGTGGTGGAACCCACCCAAAGACTGCCTTGGCCTGCAGAAGGCTGTGTTGGGTCCAGGGCTGTGTCCCAGTGAGCAGACAGCTCTTGAGAGGAGTTGTGTTTCAGGTGACCCATCCCTTGAGGAAACAGTTCAGACCACAGCTGAGATGGGTGGAAACCTCTGCAGTACAACTGAAGTTCCTAAGTGTGAGACACAAAGTGACTCAGGAACTGACTCCGTTGATGTGGTAGACAGACAGTCAAAACTGAAGGGTTGCCAAGTGCTCCTTTCAGAAGAGATGGCTGCCCTGCAGAACACCCAGAGAGACATAGCTGAGGTCCAGGAGACTTTAGCAGAAATGATCCGCCAGCACCAGCAGCAGAGGAACAATCTCCAGGAAAACACAAATGGAAACACCCAGGGAAGTGACCTGGACAAGAGTTCAGAGACTGAATCAGACAAACCATGCTCTGACAGCAACCAGATGAATTGGTAAGACTCAGCTCATAAATGAATGGATTGAAAAGTGTTGCTTTTTTGTGTGTTTGTGCAGGAAATGTCCTGTGTAGCCTAGATTGCCTCTTATCTCCGGCCCATCACCCAGGAACCCACAAATATACAGCTCAGAAATCTTGCATTTCCCTTGGGCTGAACCACCACATGCATAAACTCAGTGTAGCTGAATAGTTCTGTGATGCACAAGGTGTTGTTACAGTGAATAAACAGGGCAGCTTGAAAAAGGGAGGATAATGAGAAGACTAAGCACAATCTAAGAGATCTCTTTCTTTGTTGAACATTCATTTGGGACTTTGGCAAGAATGAGCTCAAGCATAAAACACTTGGCCAGTTCTCTCCTGTGCTCCTTGTCCAGGAGGGAGGCCACACACAGTCAGTTACTCATGACTCCTGCTCTTCTCTTGACAGCAAAGATGAAGTAAAGCAACCAGTGACACTCCCAGAGCTCACACAGCAGCTTCTGAAAGCGAAGCAGAAATTAGCTGAATTCCCAGACAATTTAAAGGTAAGTTTTCAGAAGAGCCATTGCAGTTGTGAAAAAAGAGGGATTCTGTAAGGGCAGCCTCATCACAGAAAGGAACAGCGATGTTCCTTGTGGTCCTTGTGGCAGTTTTGAGAGAGAACTGACACAGTATCAGGGTGGTATTTTTCTTTCAGGTATAATTTTCCCCATGGAGTTGGAAAGCACAGCTAAAGCTCCTGTGTGGGAGAGCTCAATGAAATATCCTGTATGGATCATCCCATGCATTTTAAGAGTAATCCCTTGCTACTTATGTATGAAAACATACTGCAAACAATGAAATCAAAAATTTAAGCTATAAAATGGCCTTTATAGATTAGGAATTGTAGAAACTACACGTTGGAGAACATGTAACCATGGTGACTGGGCAAGAGGGGGCAAACCTGGATAAATGGGATGAGAAAATGCATCTGACTCCTGGCTGTCTGTTCCTAGAGTACTACAAAGCAGTGTCTTGACAGAAGTGCCTGATTATGTGGAACAACTGTAATACAAAGTGTAGACATCACCTCATGTTCCTTTCTTTGCAGGTCTTCCCATTCCCTGACGTGCTGGAGTGCTGCCTTGTGCTCCTTCACCTTGGATCCCAGTGTCCTCCTGAGCTGCAGGAAGAGGCTCTGGCTCTCCTTAGGAAACACGGCAGTGCTGGTGTTTACAAAAAGGCTCTCAGCAGCTTCTTGATATGACATTTGGAGACCAGACTGTCTCCCTTGAGCTGCCTCCAGCTACTTAACACCAAGGCTGCTCTTCAAGTGAAGGGTTCTTCTGATGGCTGTGGCTCTTACTGATACAAAATGTAAGGTTTATACACATCCACTTGTGCTCATCCACTGATACTTATTTAAGGAGACTGTTAGAAAACTGAAAAGCAGTAGTGTGGGCTTGAACTGTTGTAATGGATTTTTGTATGATTTTTTTATTTGTTGGACACTATGCTAATGAAAGCTCTTGCTATTTACATGCAAGAGAAAGTTCTGAGCAGCTGTGTTGTCTTTCAGCAGAGGAGGAAGAGGAGCTGCCCTCAGGAAAATCAATGGTTTCTGTAAGCAAATGACCCTTAGGCCAGTATTGTTCTTAAAAGCATTGTCAATTTATTTTCTCTCCTTTAAATAAAGTCTTCTACCACACTGAATTGGTATTTAATTTGATGTATAGAAATAAGTTCTCTAGAATGGTGCTAATCTATAAAGTGCCAAAACCATTCCTGGATTGTGCAGTCTTGAACATTGCAGTATTTTGACCTGACAGCTTACTTAAAGGCTTTGTCTCTCTTGTTAGAAAAAGTAACTTTTCCTATGAAAAACACAAGGCTGCACAAGCCTTAGTGAACACAGCATCTGTCATAGTCATTTTTAGAAGCAAGGTTTTAAATGCAGCAAAAAAGATCTGATGGGGGACAGTATCATGAATTTAGAAAGTTTCAAGTACAGTAAAGATGGTTTAAGAATTAAGAGGAGTGATGGATTTTTTGGGTCAAATGCTGTTCCAGATTCTTCCAGCAAACTTAATCCTGACAGATTTCCTGCTTCAAGCTGAATAAACCCTCAGAACGACTTCAAGAGCAGCAGGTGAAAGCCAAGGGTTAGACTGAAACAGGATCTTCTGTTGATGTGTTAATCAGTAAAGTGTTGCTACCAATTTGAATTTGCTAAATTCTGTACAAAGCACCTGAAAACCAGGCGGGGGAGCCAGTGCTTAACCAAACTGCCTGCCTGCACTGCGAGCAGGAACCGCTGGAGTTGAGATGGAGCAGGAAAACGTCACACACGAGTTTGTCCCTGCAAGAGGCCACTCTGCACTACAGGAATGCTGCACCAGACTGTGAGCTGTGCTGAGAGAGCAGCAGGGAGAGAATACAACTCTGCCAGAGCTCTCCAGCTCAGCTTTCCTCAGCTACTGTACAATGAGCTCAAAAGACATTTTACTAAGAACTACCCCAGGAGCACATCCTAAATGGTAAAGAAATAAATTTTAAGCATGTATCTCCTAAATTCAGATTCCTGAAGTCTCAACTGTGGAAATTTTAGTGCTTGATGGAAAATCCAACACAAAGCCTGGCTTAAAAAAATTTATTTTACAAAAAATAAAAACTAGTCTTTACAAACATTTCAAATACCAGCTCTAAACCTCAACTCTTTAATATTGGATTAAGCTTGTTCAAAATGCCAAGACAAAGTCTTAAAAGCTTTTAAGTTTGACATGCCCAAAAGGGTTTGTTCTTTTAAGAAATGTCATTACAGAGCTTTGGAAAAAAATACTATAGAATGGTTTTCAAAGTCAGAATCCCGAGTTCTTCATCCTCTTAACTACTTTTCAGGTGTTTATAATGAAAAGAAACAGCTGTTTCATCTGTTAAGAATATGGTAAAATTAGGGACTGGAGAAGCAGGGGGGAGAAGAGCAAATATTTGTCCTTGCTGACCTAGTTGTGTTGCAGGAGAAGAATAAAATTTGTTGGTTTAAACTGAAGAAAACTGAAGTGAGACTACTGGTCGAATCCCCTGTCAAAGGTGAACTTTTGGGCCTCTGAATATATTTCCAGAACAGTTCCTTAATACCCGTAAGAACAAAGCTGAGGCTTAGATGGGTCAAAGCAGTAACACAGAGAATTAGAAACTAAGGAGTGCTGATCAAATCAGCTCCATTAATCTCTACTCCCTCTGTTGGTAAAGCAAATCTCCGAATATTTTTAGCTGCAAGGATCATTTTTAATGTCAACCGTTCCCAAACCTCTGCAGTGATCAAAGGGAGCAAAATTTCCACAGAGATAAAACAAGGAACACATGAAGTGAAGCTGTCACCCTCACAACATGCAGAAGTTTTAAAATAAGCTTTATAAAATACAAATTGCAGATTTGTGTGCATGTCTGTGTCCATTTTCACTGCATTTCCCAACCCTTAGCTCTACCCAATATTCTACTGGTAAATCTTCCTTGCAGATTCTGTACAGTATAAAGAGGAAAAAAACAGAGGTATACACAGTAGATTCTGTCCTTCGCCCTTGGTATTAAAAATATGGCAAACCACAAATGCTGGCATTAGGAATTCAGTCAACTCTTCTGGGTTTCAAAGGAAAATGCAGCTCTTCAGCAAAACTGCAGGCTTGATGCAGCCTGTGTACTGGAGATGCTTTTTGTCTGAGATAGTGTTTAGGGAAAATGGTAGAGGACAGCAGCTGCCAATATGGTAAACATGTTCTGCTGAGGGGCACCGCTCATCACGGCTGCATGTTGTTGATAATGGCCAAAATGCTCATTTTCTCTTGGGCCGAGTCCACATCCTCATTTTGTTTCTGAGCCACTCCTGTGCCAAGGCCATACAGTCGTCCGCAATACTTTGCATCATCAATTGTATCCTCAAAAAATAACTGCAGATTAAATAAAAAAAAAGAGAAACAGGTATTGTTTAATTGTGCCTCTAAATCAGAAAACATCCAATGTTAATTAACAGCCCATTTGAAATCAGCCACCTCCAAGATGGAGTGTACAAATTAAGGCGAGTAAACAGAACAAGTCTGTGCCAACAGCAGCAATTCCTATTCCTAACAGTTCGAAGTGTGATGGCCACAAGGCTCCAAAATCCAAAACCAAAACAAACAACACATTGTACACGTTGACATTTATGGCAGATTGTGGGAGAAGGAAGAGCTCTGCTGTACCTCTTTCATTCTGAAGAACGCCATTCCTGTGAGAAGAGAGTCTGACCCTGCCTGGTGTTGTCGTCCAATTCGCTGCAAATCCAGCTGATCTGCCACTTCCTGAAGGCCACCCTGCAAAGAGAAAAAAAGAGATTTTATTTTGGAAGATCCATCTCTTGCCAAAATTGTTACATTTCTCCAAAACATGAGGGCAAACAGGCTATGATGAACTAATGCAGATGCCAGCAGTACACACACTCCAGCTGTGAGTGAAACACAGTGAGAAATGGTGTTGAAGAGTGCAAAAATAACTCTTCTCAAATTCAGGTGCCTTCCTTTCCTGTTGCAGATACTTGAGATACCTGTGGGTACATTCATAGGTTACACATGCTGAGCCTTTCCCTCCCCTTACTCAAGGCTGTGATTCAGTAGATAAATTTCTTTCAGCCCTCTTATCAGTTAATCAAGTCATGGAGTATTTAATGTAAAAGAAATACCCTTGCACAGGAAACATAAATATGCTGAATTATAATTAGCCTCTGATACACAACTCAGGAGGCTGTGGCAATGTCCCCTTTATAAATAAACACATTGGGAAGTCTGAAACTGGGGAGGGCAGTATCCATTAGACACAAACTGTGTCTCAGGTGCTTCTGTGTCACTACTGGCTTTTATACACATTTCAGTTTTAAGACAACGTATGCAGGAGTTCTGCCACTTGTATTCCTGTACAAGAACAGTGTTGATGCCCAGCACCTGCTTGCTAGGGAGATAAAAGTACCTTGAGGTTTTTGCAGCTCTTCATTAAGTACTTCACGTCATAGATAGAGGGGAAGAAAAGGTTTAAGATATGGAAAAATTCATGTTCCTCTTCTGGTAACCTGGAATCTGTCAACAACTTCACCATGTAGCCAAAGTCATAACCACTGAAAACAAAATCAGAGAGAAACCAGGTAAGCAGGCAGCACCTATAACCTGATCAGTACTAATATCTCCTTTTTCAATAGAATTTTACTTGCTGTGCCTTTCAAGCCTTAACATTTTCTGGCACTAATAAAACTCAGCCAGAACTCATCCTGATTTTTTATGCCCATGTAGGACTTTGGGATGCTCCCCAAGTGCCTTCACTAGCCTTCTGTGGAACAGCTAAGCCACTAGGAAGAAGATACATTTCCTCCCAGCTCTGTACATTTCTGTAGCTATGAGCAATACAGAAAAGCAGGAAACCCTGCAAGTATCTGTTGAGGGAGAAAGAGGTGGTGACAAGTCCTTTCATTTGTAACAGCACCAAGGACCAGAGGCTTCCTAATCAAGTTGATTGAAATGCTACAATAAAGATGTCTTAACCACACAGATGGAAGTTCAGAGCACCACCAACATTGTAAAAAAGAAACAAAATCCGTACTTTACAATGCATTTACTAAGTGCACAAATCACATTTCAACGTGTTAGTAACTTCTTCAAGAGAGGGAGACTGTAACAGTAAAAGGATTCACAAGCAGTCAGAAAGTCAGACCATGAAGTGTCCTTACTTCTTAAATTTGGCCTTTGTATCTTGAAGCTTATTTTAGAACTGCGGGACTGCTGATTTTTCTCCTTAAAATCTGTCAATCTCCATGGCAAATGCAGAGAATTAAGAAGAGATGTAACAGGGTCAGTGATCATCCTGGACCCACCTGTGGAAGGACAGCCATTTCACACTGTCACTGAGGACAACCCCAGATGTCATCAGCAACTCAGCAAAATGCAGGGTGTCAATCCCTTCTTCTTCGTGCTTCTGGAACTGCAGCCCAGAGCTGGCAAGGAGGTCTATGGAATCCTGAGAGTACATGTCTTCCCTGAAGGAAAAAAAAAAGCAGGTTTGCACTCAGGGTGCTGCCAAGACAAGCTCATTTTAGAAAAATTCTCCCCACACTGTGTCAAGAATTGGACTAACCAGTAGGATACCTCTAGGTTGCCATTTGTCTTTCTAGAAAATTCAAACTGACTCAGTTTTAATACCACTACTGCAGCCTCCTACACTCATAACAAACTGTTCTGTGATCATACCTAGTTAACAATTCCATTGCTAGTGCAAATTCCAAAGATTCCACCTCCATAGGACTGAAACTGACAGTTTTGAACAATGTCACTTCTGCAAGGCAAAGGGAAGCACCACAGAGGAGGGCTCAGAGGAAAGGGGAGCTCTCCCAAACAGGAAGATGTGCAACTCTGAAGCACTGACCATCATTCCTGTCCACATTTTTCCTTTTCATTCCACAGCATGTACCACCTTATCAGCACCTCCACTTCCATCTCTGGGAATAAACAGAATTGCAACATCCTTGATTCAGGAAGGAGGACAAGAATGATGTGCTGGGTGGAGAGCTGAGCAAGAACCTGACTTCTTTCATGGTTTATGTCATTTGAGGGGGAGGAAACACACATAGAGCCAAGTTCTATCAATATGGTAACTCATTTAAAGAATCACACAGCAAAAACCACTTCACTCTGATTTCAATACTTTTAAGAAGCTCACAAATTTGTGGAGTAAATAGTGCAACTTTTGGGGTCAAGAACTGGATGATCTGCACACAGTAGCTACTGATTTTTGTAATGCTTTCCAATGACAGTTTCATAAAAATAGATTGATTTCCTCTACATGTGTGGTTTTGCCAGATAAACCCTTTCTTTATTTCCAGACAGCTCTAGTGGTAATTATGCTGAGTTTATCTTTATAATTACAGGGGAAGGGATAATGAAACTTGTTTCAGCTGCAAGCCAGGATATTACAGTATGGAGGAGACAAGAACTGCCACACTCCATTTAACAAGATTCATTTTCTTGAACAGATGTGATGATTACACCAACACGTTTTTAGATCCCAGCTTATACTTAAGCATGGATCTGTAAAGAGGTCTTTTTCTTTTTGATGAGATTAGCACATCCATTTATTTTTAGCACAAAGAGATGGTGTTTTACATGTATATATATATATAGACAGATGAAGTTTCAAACATTGTTCCAGAAAAAAAAGGCACATAAAATTACCAAGAGAAAGGGTAATAAGGATAGAATTTTAGCATGGCTTTGACTTCCAGAAACCTTGTTAACTCCTGGCACTCCAAAATACGTTCCCATATAATGTGTACTCGAATCTGAATTCTTATTGCTCAGAACCAGCCAGCAGTGATGAATACATGGACACTGGTATTTGCCAAAGGAAAGCATCACTCCAGCACAAGGGAACAGGAAATTATTGCCAAGCCCAAAGACTCACGTAAGGTTGAATTTGAAGTTGAACTGCCAGGTGTTGATGCCAGAAGGATATTCCCCCTTCTCATTTGTGAAAGTCAGGCCCAGCTGGATAATTTTCAGCAGGTCGACGTTACAGCGGAGGAGCTGGTACTGATAATCTATGGAGCTGCGGAATTCCCCGATCGGCCGGACAACAACCCCAGGGAACTCCGTGTCCTGTGAGAGAAGGGAAAACTGACTTTCACCATGCATTCTATCAGCAGTCATTATTACCACTCTGTAAGGAGGATAGTGCAGACAGTGAAAACTCACTGCTTCTGAGGAACAGTCAACGCCTACATTAACAAAAACTACTGTCAGTCAAAACTCACCTTAACAAAAACTACTGTCAGTCAAAACACACCTTAACAGCAGCAGCCATCTATTGGATGAAAAGACATCAATGAGATGGAACACCTCTTACTTAGCCATCTTTGCTGAAAAACACACTGCCATACTATTTTTACCCTCAGATTGGGTCACTTAGCTTCTACTGACTACACACAAAATCTTTCACAACACACCCAGTGCTCTGCACCTGACACAGTCCCTCCCTTGTCCACTCTTACATCACAGTCACTAAAGCAGGCCCTAAGCACACTTTCAGTGAGATTAAAAAGAAGCAAAAAGTTCATTTCCCATTGACAAATGTTAACAAAAAAATCACATTCACTTCCACAGCTGAATTTGACACTAAAATCCTACACACTCTGCAGAGGCACCTGTCTTTATGCCACACTTCTATTGAGGACTTTTCACATCTTGAGGTTCAGTGCTCCTAAGCAAAGCTGGCAGAACTGACAGTAACACAGCTAAAACCAGTTCTTTATCTGACACACTGGGTGCTGCCAAGCAGATACAGACTTGTAGGAGCAGGAGGAGATTCCTCCCCCCTGGGGGAGACTATGTTCTTCTTAAACAAAGCTTTCTGAACATATTGTCTTATCTATAGCCAGAATATTTTTCTTCCCTAAGAATCAACATCCACCCTCATTAGAAAGGAGGCAGCCCAGCTGGCTAGCAGTCATTTGCAGGCCTTTTGACCTCCAGTCCCATGGCATCTTCCATAATCAAATGGAGAAAGACATTCAAAGGACAAACACACTGGTGGAAAAACAGGGAGTAAAACCCAATTGTGACTTGTCTTATTTTCCTGTCACACAAACTAATACACTGTAAATAGCAAAATGTTAAATAAATTCAGGTTTTTAAGTTGGTCTCCCTCTTCCCCTTCTTTCACTCAATCCATACTCAGCTTGTATTAAACTCTGGAAAACTAGTGAACAGCTTTTTATTTTTTCACTTCTTCTAGTTCAGTTTGACTGGGGGTACGGACAAATAATTTGTCACTCCAGAATCAACTCACTCCCCAACCCAAAAAAATCCCCTGACTAAGGCAATTAGGTCAAGTATAAAACACTTACCATGGCAATGTAGCTGTAACTCAGAACAATCTCCCGAATTTTCCTCATCTCTTCCTCCAGGTTGTTGGCCCATACTTCACAGATAACCTGGCTGTTCTCTACAAGGGCTGCTGGCATCTTGCAGGGACCAGAAGAAAGGCAGCTGATGCTGAACTCAAATGACAGTGTAGGATCACAAGCCGTGCAATCTTATCAGAGTGCTGCATTAAAGAGATAAATAAATAATGCTTTAAGTGAAGGAAGAGTGACATGTGAATAAATGCTCTGTAGGAGTCAGTCACACTTCCATTTTCACCTTCAAATAACCCATATTAAGTTTACACCAAGTTCTTTCTTCTTTATCACTTTCTGTAAACGTGCTGAATGAAATCTAGAGCATCTGCTCACAATTTAACAGATTGTGAACAGATGCACAATCTGGATGGCAGTTATTTATGTAAAGAATCATTATCCCTATCTTCCTTTTCCTGGCATAAGCTTTGAAACTTTGGGCACAAGATGTGCAGGCAATGAACCCCCATCTTTAATCCTCAGCTTTTTCCCCATGCCTGGAAGCGTCCAAGGCCAGGCTGGATGGAGCTCTGAGCAACCTGGTCTAGTGGAAGAAGTCCCTGCCCACAGCAGGGGGGTGGAATGAGATGATCTTCAAGGTCCCCTCCAATCCAAACACTCTGTGAGTCTATGGTGAGGACAATTGTTTAAACACAATAACAGAATGCATTAGAGAGAACACTAACTGTCACGAATTTCAATGGGTGTGAATATCTAGATGCAGCCAGGCTCACCTGGGTGATGCCAAGCAACAGGACAAGAGACAATGGGCACAAACTGATGCACAGAAAATTTCCCCTGAACATGAGGAAGAACATGAGCAAAAACTGTGCAGAGACAGGGCACGGGAACGGATTGCCCAGAGAGGTTTTGGAGTCTGCCTCAATGGAGATATTCCAGAACCGCCTGGACACAACCCTGTGCCTGTGCTCTGGGATGACCCTGCTCGAGCAGGGAGGTTGGACCAGGTGACCCACTGTGGTCCCTTCTACCCTGACCCATCCTCGGACTCTGTGGTTCCCTGCTGTAACCTGGGACACACCGCAGGGGGCTGTTTCAGCTGGAACCACCGGCAGTGTCAGCAGTGCCACAGCCCGGAGCAGTCACCGGCTGTGCCCCTTTCCCGCAATAACACCGGCGAACCGCTCCCGGGCGGCTGCGAGGGGCTCCGGCTCAGCCCCCAGCCGGGCCCTGCGCCACCAGTTACCGGGAGGCACCGAGCGCGCCGCCACAGCCCGGCCCGGCCCGGGGTCACCTCAGGGCCCCCTCACAGCCCGGGGGCGGCCGGACGCGCTCATCGCGGCCGGGAAGCGGGCCGACCGCTCTCCGTGCCGGGGCTCCCTCATCCCCAACCCCAGTCCCAGTCCCAGCCCCAACCCTGCGCCCCCGGTGCCCGTCCCGGTGCCCGTCCCGGTGCCTGTCCCGGTGCCCGTCCCGCTCCGCTCCCCGGTACCTCCCGGCAGCCGCGGCCGGGACGCGCCGCTCTCGCCCCGCGCAGCCGCGATGGCTCCGAGTC
>VZTZ01015957.1:0-12167 GCA_013400955.1 Drymodes brunneopygia
CTGCTGTGGCCAGGCATTAGACTAATAGTAATAACAGTAACTTTCTGCATTATGAATTCCACTGTGGAAGTGTATAACTGGGAGCCAAATAAATCTGCTGTAAGGAAAACATTCCAGGCCCACCTCTAGTTCTGTCTATGCAACACAGACAAATTGCCTGCACAAGGCAGAGTGTGTTCCCCTGACAGTGAGTGAGCTCAGGGGGGTATGATGCGGTGACTAGGGAGGGGGGAAAAAAGCCACAGAATTAATTACTGCAGAGGTAGTTATGGCCACGAATAAAGGGCTGCAGAGAACCATGTAACACAGAGCAGGTAATGAACTACAACAAGGCACTAGGCACTGTCACTGCTTGTGTTAAATACTGAGAGCCTATGTGCTGTGAAGGACACAAAAGCATTGACTGGACACTGGGACAGACTAGGCAGGAGCAAGCCAACTATAAGAGTTCCTTCTTATGCTTTTGTAGCTGCCATTACCATGATAGTAAATGCTCTACATTTAACTACAACACAATAAAAAGATTTCAGAACACACTCACATCAATATGTTGCTTGAACAACAGCCAGTAGTAAAATAGAAATGTACATATGTTTCTAAAACATTTCAAAATCCATTATTGATCTAAATAATGAGGTAGGTCACAGACTAATCTTAAAATTATTTTGACTTCTAAAATATCTTTTTTTCCCTCTGTTTTTGCTTGTTATGCAACAATTTGCTATGCTAAGCATGCATAGCATGGACTAATAGCAAGCTGAAATAACTGATCTGTGATGGAACTTGCAACTCCAGTACTGCTGGTTATTCAAGCATGGTGCAGTTTTCCTCTATGTTAGGATGTAAAAAGGTGGATTCCAGATATTGATTCCAAACATCATAGTTTTGACTCAGATGCTGATTATACTTAAGCAATTGGCATAGCTTTTATGGCATCCTGGCAGCGTTTCCCATTTAAGCCAAAGAATGGTTTCTAGCTGGTTATTTCCTCATGGGCCATTAAACCTCAAACATGGGCACACTCAGCATAAGGAGGTGGCAGAGAAAAGTTTTGGAGTCTTTGGGGAGCCAAGCCTGCAGCAATGGCAGCAGTGGAACTCTGTACGGGGCAAGACACATGTTCTAGACAAGAGATTCACCTATTCACCTCCCTCAGACCCATTTATTCCTTGCCAGTGATAAGAATTAGCAGNGCCAGTGATAACAATTAGCAGTCTGAGGTTAAAGAAAGGTCACTGAGTTAGAAAATTATTCCAAATATGATACAGTGTGATTATTCATGGTGAACTGACTGCCAAAGAAGTGGTCACTGGACTTGGAGCACACACGTGGAGGGCAGATAGGGTAAACACAGGAGGGTCACCAGAACAAAGCAGNGGGGTATGATGCGGTGACTAGGGAGGGGGGAAAAAAGCCACAGAATTAATTACTGCAGAGGTAGTTATGGCCACGAATAAAGGGCTGCAGAGAACCATGTAACACAGAGCAGGTAATGAACTACAACAAGGCACTAGGCACTGTCACTNCACACACGTGCACACACATTGATTTTCAAGTGTTCTAGCCTGAAACCTAGAAAACGACAGGACTTGTCTGCTTTACATAGACACTGACAATTTCTTAGTCTATCTGATGAGATTTAAGTCATATTGCTATTTATAGGAGGAAACACATCACTCTAAATTTTCTATGCTCATTTATTTTTACATATACATATAAATTCTCCCAAAAGACCAAATAACATTTTTAAAGTCAGTCCTCTGACTACTATCTTTGACTAATAATATCTTGTTATTGTACATGTCTTTAGACTTTCAATGATCTTTTAATTACTATATTGGCATAAAATGAGTGGAGTGGATTTTTGTGTGAAACATTCAAAATCATCTAGATAAATGGCCTTCATTCAGAAAGAGTCACTGATAATGCCTGGGAGGTGACGGTAACTTTATATACAGTCAGAGTGATTTTGTGATATGCCTAAACTACCTAAACATAACAGCTGTAGCCTGGTTTTTGACCCCAGTATTAAGCTCGCTGTTAATTGTTACCATAATAGTGCTGTACACATCAGAGCTTTTTAATGTGAATTTTTGTAAGTAACTAATTTAATCCTAATTTGTTTCCATTTTGAAACACTCATGATAACAATTACTCATGATAGCTAGAAAATACTGGTCACCAAGAAATTAATCAAGATTAGAAACCTCTGAAAACAGAATGAAACCCATTGCCTCTTTAGGCAGAGCACATAGTTACAGGTGTTAAACAGATTTATGAATTAAATACAACATGATAGAATTAATTTCCCCTTTCCATTCTGATAATAACACGTGCTGACTGAATTTACATGTCTGGTTTGTTATGTATTAACCAGTCATCTGGGAATCTGATTGAGTAACACAGCAAGTGTTGCAATACCAAGACTCCCATATAAATCATGCCTGAGTCCTAAGTCAATATTGGTTCAAATATTGATTCCCATGAGAGATAGGACTGCAGTTGAAGAGGTTACAGGTGCTGACTGAACCACTTTAGAGAGGGCTGCTCCCTCTCTGTTCATTTGAGATAAACATCAAAGTACTCACTTCAGTTTGAATTCGTGAGAACAGAGCCTTTGCCTTCACTTTTGGTACTGACACTCTCTATCAGAACCTAGTTTTGATGTGCTAAAATCAAAGGTATCAGATATGGTTTGAGTACTAAGTTATTCAGTTATTTACACTCCAGAGAGTTGTAATGTAACATCTGTGGAGAGTGAGACACGAAGTTATTTTTTATGGGGCACTAAAAGCAGGAGGAGAGGGGGACATACAGGTATTTTTTCTGCTTATAGATGCTGTTACAACTGCTACACAAAAACATATGAACAAGCAGAAAAAGGAATGTGAAGTTAAGGAAACATCCAACATCAAAATGAATAATTGTCTTCAACACTTTGGAAAATACGAGTCTCTCATCAGTTGGAGGAAGCTCAAGGGAAAAGGAGCTCCCATTTTTTTTTACTCTAACAAGAGGTATTGTGAGCCACATCTACACAGGCAATCTGCTCATCCATTACAATACAGCGATCTCCTTCACTTAGCCTTGAATCCCAACTGTTCTTCTGAGTAGGACAAGCACAGATCCTTCCAGATACATTTCACAGTTAGAGATATAAACAAGCAGGAGTTTCCCCAAAATCTCCTGGGCACTTCTGTCTTGGCAAGTCCTAAGCCAGCAGTTAGAGAAAAGGGCATGTATACTCCATTCCAACCAGTCTGAATCAGTGGACTATGAATAACATAAGCCAGGTTCTCTAAATCTTCATGTGTTGTAGATACCCAGTTTAGGAGTGGCTCTGTAATTGCTATATTGACCAAACCAGTTGCTAAGAAAAGGGTTTATACCACAGAAATGAAGTTCCTGTTTTGAGCAATTTAAGGTAAGTACATTTACATAAAAACAGCTCAACCTGGCCTACTTCTATCTCTTAGAATAGCTTGTTTTTTCTATTATTTAAAGGCACAGAAAATAAATCTATGCATTATCTTGGCTTTCAGACTAACACTGTTTTCTTAATAATATTTATAAGAACTCTGTTGGAATCAATGCTTAGAGCATCACACCACATGAGACATGATATAAATCATAACATTTGGAAGTAAATAATATCTAACTAGTCACTGAATTCAGACTAATTAGAATAATAGAATATCCTGAGCTAGAAGGAACTCATGAGGATCATACAATCCAACTTCTAACTGCATGCAGAGCAATCTAAAAAAACGTTAAACAATCTAAGAGTGTTGTCCTAATGCTTTTTGAATAGTGACAGGCTTGATGCCATGCCCACTTCCCTGGGAAGCCTGTTCCAGTGCTTGAACACCCCTTTAGTGAAGAACTTTTTGCTAATATCTAACTAGCCCAACAAAACATTCTCTAGGTGACATCTTTAGTATGATATGCTTTTCACAATGCCATAGCACACAGCAGAAAGTTGTTCCTTGAACTCTGTGCAGACTCTCCTTGCCATGGACACATCCCATGCATGCCAAACTGAATACTTTTGGCCTGCAGTATCTGCTGTGGTTGAGACTCCCAATGCTCCATGGAATGAAGAACAGAGCAAATTCAGTTATCACTCCATTCCTTCTAATTGCCAATAGCTGTAAGACAAAACCCCTACTTGTATCATTCCTCAGCATGTTGTACAGTTGTAAACCCTTTCCTTACAAATGTGTTTAGCAGATTGCTCTGAACTGCACAATCAATTCCTTTGTTCACTGGTTGACAAACTAGTGAAGTGTTAAGGATCATTTTTGCTATTGCAATCCAGCTGCTGCAGCCAAAACAAATATGGTGGTTCCCAGCTGGTAGCAGCCATATTTTTTTCCCCTATATCAGTCACAGGAATTCAGTTTGCCAGTCCTCCTCAAAGCAAGCTTCCTTTTAAGGACAGGATTTGGCCAGGTGGAGATCTGCCTTAGCTTCTCTTCAGACTCTGACATGGGCCTGGCAAATCCACCCACCTTGGAAGAGCAAAGGATCTTCAGCAGCAGCATATGGGACTTCTCTGTTGTGAATTCCAGCAGGACATCAGGGATCTCAGCTATCCAGCTCACCAAAACATTCATGCCTCACAGCCAGACATCAGATGATGCACGCAGTGATTCATTGCCGCATCTGGGCAGGAGGATGAGACTGACCACAGCACTCGTTCCTCTGCGTATCATGGTGGGATCTGTGCCCCAGCTGCCTGGGAAAGCTTGTGCTGCCATTTGGAGAAATGGCCAGCAGCAGATTCAGCAGTAGCTTGGAGAACCACAGCTGTGTGGTACCCAGCAGAATCACAGCTGCATTAGACATATGCTGAAACAACTAATTTAGGAACTAACTTGAAGAAGTGCTGCTCTGGACCTGATGTGCACCTTTTCTGCTGAAAAAAACAAAAGATCTCCTGAGCCACTTTGCAGTTCTCAGCGCCACATGGGAGCAGAGAAAGTATTGTAAGCAAGGTGTGATTGATTGTCATGTCATTCCCTCTCCACCCTTCTCTAGTGCTGAGTTCAAGGGGGCAATTTTGTACCAGTGACACAGCCACCACTTTATGTAGAGGATTTTCTCCCAGCTTCTCAACAATAGCATGTAAGAGTAGTGTGCTTTCTGGGCATGTCTGTGATGGAAGAGTATCAAAATACTCTGTCTCAGCAATTGGCTCTGCTATGAGAAATAATTCTAGCTCATCAACCATTTAAAGCAAAAATTATTGTAATTACAGGTTTCCACAAGAACAGGAAAAAAATCCAATTTAATTTTGACTCCAAGCATGATATCTGTAAGTTTGCTGTCACTTAGCCATTTCAGGACTGTCTTACAGAGCATTCAAACAAGAGTAAGCTCTTCCAAACACAAGTCCTTAATTTGTTTTGTTACTCCTGCATGTAGATTTTGCCACACATTGTTTTGCAAAGCTCTTTGAAACCCACATTTATGCTAAGCAAAGACCTAGTGGATAAGATTTTTTTCCTTGTGGAATGGATGAAAAAGCCTACTTTTACTTTGTTAGAGGTTTCCTTCTTTCACGTGTGCATGCCAAGGCTATGGCTGCCAAGGCAATTGCTAAGAAAGGTTTGATTCAAGGATGGATAACTTGCTTAAGCACACTGACAGGGTGTGCAGGATGTCAGTAAAATGTTCTCCGTGCAGAAGGTTTGAAGTGTGCAGCTATCCTCATCTTGTGACAAGAGAATTGTACAAGAAGACAATTCCCCTCCTCTTGGAGGTTCATTGTTGACAACAAAACCACAGCCACATAGTCTGTCAACACAAGAGCAGAACCAGGCCACCTTTTCCCTGTCATTAGCCTGTTTGGCTTGGGACATCCTGTATTTGCCTTTAGAGGACACCAGTGTCCCCTTACCTGCCTGCCTGTTGATGTTCCCTGGCACAGCCCCAGCAGCCCTGTTATCCCAAGGAGGTGAAAGGCAGAGGTCCAGCAGTGATGGCACCAGCCTGGGTCAGGCCATTCTGGCACTTGTGCATAACCAGTCTGTCAATGCAGCCTGAGGGATGCTGCCAATCCTGCCTCTTGCTGCCTTTCAGAATCACTCCTCGTGGCTGCATGGCTGCACACCACAGAAAGATACTGCTCAGTTAAAGTTCAAACCGAATTTGTAGCCAAAAAAAACAACTCCTGGTCCCTTCCTGTCCTGAATTAGAATGACTTCAAAACAAATAGAGTGACCTCAAAAAACAAAAATAGAAGTGCTATGCAGTCATCACCTGCCTTCCTAGAAAATCCAATTTTCATCATTTGCACCTACTGGCAAGCCTCACAGGAGCTTCAGTGTTATAAGGCTACACAGTCCAGCAAGCCAGCCCTGAAATGGATTGAAGCCTACAGGGGTATGTTACACCTATTTTTCTCTATTGAAAAACCATCCATCTTCATGTAAACTTGGCAGAGTCACAACCTGAACAGGATTTTCTTGTTCTTAATAGGTTTTTCATTCACACTCTTTTTGTGATCCCCAACTTCCTTTCACAGTGCAGAATGACTTGGGTGTCAGGATCCCCCCCCGGTTTTATTACACCAAGGCAGGGATTTCACCACAGACACCTGTGTCTCGGCTCAGCCCAAACTCATGTGTATGGTCAATAGAACCAAGGGTGAGGTTCATTTAACCCTGAAAATTCTTCAAACAACTGTCAGTTTCTTTCCTTTGGCTATTAAAGGAACCCAGGCTGGCTAGCTTGGTGTACACCTCTACTTTTCAGATATCTAGAATGATGATGTACACCATGAAAAGTGACTCTGAATCCTGTCTGAACAGGATTTATCCTCCTGATTATTTTCCCATTGTTCACACAAATGGAAGGAAAGCTAAGCATTCCAGGAGCATGCTCTTTTTTTCAGTAGGAGTGCCAGACTTCCTTTTGGTTTGTAACCTTTGCAGCAAGGTTTCTTTCTTTTAAAGCACAAATATATGAGATTAGAGCCTAAATTCTTTATAGTCCTCAACACCTTTGGTGAGACAGTCTCTGTTATGTCCTTAAAGAGCATCTGCACTCCAGAGAGATGCAAAGCGCTCGTACAAGGATCAGTCCATGCATTTTCTCAGTTCTGGCCCATATAGGGGCTTTTTGGTCAGACACATCATTTGCCTTCCTTGATTTCAAACTTGGCAACTTGTTTGTGATAGGGCCCCTTTGAAACAGTGGAATGCTGCTGTGCACGCAACAGAAGAAGAAGAGGTAGCAACTGCTAGAGGCAGCAACATGTAGCTGTGAAAAGCCTACCATGTCTTCATGGCAAAAGCAAGCTAGGACAGAAGAGAGCTGTTGCAGATTTGCACTGGGAGAGTGGAAACATGTGTTGGCCTGCTGGGAAGAGGGCAGAGGGCCTATTTTTAGATGATGGCCAGGATTAGGTAGACCAGGTTGTTTGGGGAGGGAGGAAGGTGTCTGTCTCCTTTTTTCTTCAGGAAAGAACTAGAGAAGTATCAGAGCATCAGCACAAAGACTGAGCACACATGCTGCAAAGGCAGAAAGTATTTTCTGGTTTAGCCCAGTTGTTGTTTTTGGCTGATAACCATTAAAAATAAAACGTTACTGTTATTATTACCACATTGAAGAGATCAGTGTGAAGGACAACCCTGCCACCAGATAGAGAGTTACACAGGAGGGAATCTAATAGCTCCCTCCTATCCTTTTCTCTTAGACTGTGCTAAAATGATAACACTTCCTTATCTGCAAACTAACAATAGCTCTGCAGCAGCATAGGAAAGTTAAACAAGCCTTGAGTCAAGGGGATGTAGAGATTACCCCTAGGCACTGACTAAAGCTATGGATCACATATTCTTCTGGGGAAAAAATCAACCTGCAAAAGGAACACGTTTTGAGGTGTTACTCACCTAAAACTGTAGTCCTGTGGTTCATTATGTTCCACCTTAAAATATCTCCCCCAGGTGCTGGTCACAGGCTAGAAAGTTCACAGACATGAAGTTTTTTGCCTTTAGATCAGAATGTATTCCCTGTCAATAGCAGATAATGCTCTAGCAGTGGATTTCATCCATGCAACCACAAAAATAGGAAAGAAACCCTGACATTGAGCCAGTCATCAATAGACAGGCATTGCATGGTGACTGAACTAATGTGCCCCCAGGAACTGTCCTGCTACCGAGAGGTTTCCTGCACATGGCAGGGCAGGGAAGAAGTAAACTGGGAAATTTCTGCTCCTTTATTTGTGTTCAGAATCAAGTAGTTTGCAGCTGAATGGTAAATTCTTCCAAAGCTTTCTTAAAAGAAAGACAGAAATGTAGCTTGGAGCATGTAGTTTCCCTGCTAGAACTGCATTAACTCCGAATAACTCTGCTGCACTGCATCATGGTAAGCAGAATAGAATCCCTCTACTTAGAAAGCTTTTGTGCTGCTAGTTACTGAAATCACAGACAATATACTTTGCATATACTTATATATACTTGTATGATTCTCCTCCCGTGTCACATCAACTTATTTAAATTATTACAGGCTTCTGAGAAGGGCTTTGTTCCAAGACACTTTTTAAATGTTCTTAGCTTTCCTCTCTGTAAGGTGTGTGGTGTGTTCTTACACACCCACCCTTTGGCCTTGAAAAGCCAGTCCCTTAACAAACTACCCCATGCTCTGTTTGTTTTAGTAATTCCTACCCAAGGTCTTTATCTTAGAATCCTGTTTGTGCAGCTTTGGACAAGATTCAGTACTTGGAGGGGAGGGTGAGTGAGGTGGGAAGGATTTTTAGTGCCTTTAGTATTTAATATGTTATCTCATCTGTGACTATTAAGTAGATGATTTACAAGCTTGTTGACACTGAGATGGTGTGAGTTTCTGCCCCTTACAGTAGATGCAAACACAACTTGAAAGAGCAGCTATAGGAGGGGTAAGGGCTACAGAGAACTACAGTTTCCAGCCTGGGTTCACAAAGCACCCAGGAAATCTTTGGAGAAAGCACTGCAAGTCCTTCATGTGCTCCTGGCAAGTCTGTTCACAACAGCAGCACACTAAAATCACATCCACCTTCTCCTGCAGCTGCAAATTCACAGCTTACAGTGCTACTCCACACAGTGAGTTGGCTAATGAGAGCTGTGTATCAGAGTCCCTGACCAGGACACGCTTGCAAAGGCCAGGCTGCTGCAGCCTGAGCAGCATGAGCTGCTGCTGTGGGAGCTTAGCAGCACAGTGCAGGAATGCCTGGAATGTTTCAGTCAGCAGGTACTTCAGAGATCCTTCTCTAGGAAATGTCTGCACTTCTCATAGAAGTAAGCTCCCAGCCCACTGCCCCTCTGAAACAGTAACAGTGGGCTCCCTTTTTTCCCCTCCAAACCCCCTACAAATCAAAATTTTCTCTCCAGTTCCGGTGTTAACCCCAGTTCCCCTTTGTGAGGCAAAATCATCATGGGAAATGAAAATTCCACAAATCAGCAACATACCAGTGTCTTTCCAAACATGCTGTGGGTCTGGATATGACCTTGAAAGGCAGGCTGCTTTTAGAGGATTATCCCCTCCATAGCAGTGGGGCCAAATGCTTGCAGCCCATCAATTCAACAGCTCCCAACAGCCAGAAAAAGAAGTTGCTCATCTGCCTGTTTCAGGCAAGTAAAGCTATCATAGTTTTAAAGACCATCTCTGCTTTTGCAGTAATCTTTCCTATGCTGTCTCCATCTTCCTCCACCTATCCAACACTGAAACACTTTGTGGGCACTGAGTAAAATTTTGAGTAAAATTTTGAATAAAATTTATGAGTAAAATTTTCTTACGAGTGCTTCTCTGATTTCCCATATCTTTTAAACTTCCCACCTCTGCAAACGAGTGCTTGGTAGAAGACCTTTGTCCCTACCACACTAATTACCAATCCAGCATACCAAGGACTTGCTCTCCAGTGTCTAGGGCTGTTCTGGGAAAGAAGGGGGTACAGTATGGAGCCCTCTTTAATGCATCCTAAAAACACTTCCTGAACTATTGTAACTGTGAAATACTTCTGTCCATTTGATTAATTCTTACCATTTCTGGACAGATCAAATGACTGTCAAGAAACATCTTTTGCGCATTTATAGTTGGCTAAAGAAACTTCACTTCTAGAAGGGAAGAATGTAAATCATTGTAGCTGACACTTAAACTGACAGGAAGGGTAGAGGTGTCAATTTGAGGGGAAATGAAAGCAGGGCTAGTTGCCAACTTAGCAGTGTAAACCTCTGGAAAAACACCAGTCAATAGCTTCTCCTTTCTTGTCTCCAAGTTCACTTGTATCACTTGAAACAAGGTGCCATCAACCAAATCAAACACTTCAGGTTCAGTACCACCATCTGCCCCATTCATGAGACTAATGTTAGGGACACATGAGCGGGGACAACTGAACCAGCTATTCCAAAATAGCTTTTAGTCACCCTGTGCAAATAGCTGTCTCGTAAGAAAGCTGTAGGTGTGTATCTTGTACACAGGCAGGATATGCAGAGTTTTCTGAAAGAAAAATTTAAGCAAACTTCAATGTTTCATACCTNCTGGGACCCAATGTCACATACAAATCCTGAGCAAAGGGAGAAATCCATCTGCCAAGGATACATCCAGAGAAACTCTGAACTGCAATGGGATGGGTAGTGCCCACACAGGTCCTTCCTGTTCGTTTTGTACTCCTTTAGGCAAGAGAATCCATCCTCAACTTTTCCCTGAAGCAAAGCTGAGTATTGGGGCCCTACCTAGATTGCTAAAGGGAAAGTAGGGCCTGTCCTCCATGTGCACTGGAATGAACTTGAGGAAAAAGGTAAGAAACAGCCACCTGAGCTCTTGCATAGCACTTCTAGGGCCCAAGAGAGAGTTACATCAACAAAATTAGGGCAGCTTCAAGGTTTTATTAATTCAACAGTGCACTGATATCCACACTTCAGGCTTTGGTCAACCTGCCAAATGTGTGGTGGAATTGGTAGGACAGATTTCACTCAGTCTCTCAGTGGGTCTGGTCTGCCACTGACTAGAACTTCAAAGAAGATGAAAAATGTTACCTGCTCAGACTAGCTTGCATGGATGGTGCCACAAACTTTAGGGGATGAGTTAATTTGACATGTCTTAACTTGTACAGAGAGGAATTTCCTTTAAATTGTTATTGCTCTACTGGCCATAAAATCTCAGATTTCTGTTTGTGCATGACACTTCTTCAAAAAAATGGCATTATACTTAATGTATAGTTAAAATCCAGACCCTGGGGAACTGCAAAATTGACCATGTCTTCTGAAGAAGTAGCTTCTAGATGAAAACCCAGCAGCTCTGGAGAATGGGCATAATTTTTCACAAAATTGGGAGAAGAAACAGAAAAATCCCTTACTCTTGTATTTCTGCTCTCTACCACATGGTGTATATGTTTATGCCTTTCACTGCATGAGAAAATGGTTGCACAGTTGTCTGGAAATCTCAGTGCAAGGTCCCTCCTCCTCAGCAGAGTTTAGTCTTGTTAATCTTTTCAAGGTCTCCCCTTTCCACCATCTGTTGCCCTTCCTTCTCCTGGGCCATCGCTGTCTGTTATTCTCTCCTACCAAGGTCACTCTTACCTCTGTTCTTGTTCCATTCTTTCTACCTCCCCCCTTCTCCTGTTACCATCTTTCATGCAAATGCCACTCACCTTCTCTGTTGTCTCTCTTGCTAACTCATCCAGTCTCGATCCCTTTCCAGAGCAGCTGAAAGGCAGGAAATTGGTAGAAATAGGAGAAACAACAGCTTTCAAACCTGGCTACAGGACCAATGTTTCTGCTGTCCCTCAGAAGTGGAAGTCTTTGCAAAGAGACTCTTTGCCTTTCTGCTCTGGGTGAAGACATTCTGTTCTTACACAGTGTTTCAGTTTGTAACAAAAAGGCTTGTACAGGCTGACTGTAAGAGGAGAGGAAAGACAGAGCAGGAAGGGCTGGGAGGCTGTGTTCAGCTTGAGCTGCAGCAAATAGTACTTACAACTGGGAATAAGAGCAGTCCATGGTGTCAGCTGCTCTAATCCTGATTCACAGCTCAGGAGGCCTCTGTTTTCCACAGCCCCATGTTCAGCAGGTAGTGTGGCACATGCACTTCTGCAAATGCCAAAGCAGACAAGTGGTGCTCACTCACTGGCAGTGGTCTGGCTATTGATATTCCAAAATTAGGGATTCAGCTCCATCCCTGCATGCTGAGTG
>VZTZ01015957.1:13041-23528 GCA_013400955.1 Drymodes brunneopygia
AGTTCATTTGTGTCACTTGAAACAAGATGCCATCAACCAAACCAAACACTTGCAGGTTCTGTACCACCATATGCCCCATTCATGAGATTTGTGTTAGGGACACATGAGCGGGGACAACTGAACCAGCTATTCCAAAATAGCTTTTAGTCACCCTGTGCAAATAGCTGTCTCGTAAGAAAGCTGTAGGTGTGTATCTTGTACACAGGCAGGATATGCAGAGTTTTCTGAAAGAAAAATTTAAGCAAACTTCAATGTTTCATACCTAGTGCAGGCACAATTAATTGACTTGCCGAACATAAAATATTAATTTAACATATAAATATGAGAGAAAGGAAGAAATCAATTCACTTAACGCAAATTTTCTCCACCTTGACAATTTACTAAAATCCAATAATCTNTCCCTCAGAAGTGGAAGTCTTTGCAAAGAGACTCTTTGCCTTTCTGCTCTGGGTGAAGACATTCTGTTCTTACACAGTGTTTCAGTTTGTAACAAAAAGGCTTGTACAGGCTGACTGTAAGAGCAGAGGAGAGACAGAGCAGGAAGGGCTGGGAGACTGTGTTCAGCTTGAACTGCAGCAAATAGTACTTCCAAATGGGAATAAGAGCAGTCCATGGTGTCAGCTGCTCTAATCCTGATTCACAGCTCAGGAGGCCTCTGTTTTCCACAGCCCCATGTTCAGCAGGTAGTGTGGCACATGCACTTCTGCAAATGCCAAAGCAGACAAGTGGTGCTCACTCACTGGCAGTGGTCTGGCTATTGATATTCCAAAATTAGGGATTCAGCGCCATTCCTGCATGCTGAGTGCAGCAGCTTAAAGCACTGTTGCCACCCTTGCTGCACAGTTTGGTCTCAGTGCTTGAGTGACAGAGTGTCCTCTCACTGCCCCAGAAGCAGGACAATAGCACAGGATTGACAGAGCCTGAGGGAATGATTTGCTGGAGCATACAGCGTTGGCCTGGTGCCAGTACCATGGAGGTCAGAATCGAATTGGCCATTGGCTTCTGAAGCAGTTGGTCTTATTGAAAATGCCACCCTTGGGCTCTGTGAACTTGGGCTGCTTTCTCTATCCCACAGTAGAACTGGAAACATCTTTCATTTGCAGCTCTGTGGAGAGGATGGGCAGTAGAGAAGAGCTATCTAGACAAATGTCCTTTTCTTCCTAACAGCACTTGGAGATCTGCCCTTTAACCAGATTCCAACACAAACTGACAAAATCACAACCCTTTAAACAGGAGCTTCTTCCCTACATAGATTTGTATGCAAGTAGAAATGAGAGAGTCTGGCAGTTGTCAGAACCCATCTAAAGCTACATCCAAAACTTCAGCTAAACTTAGCTTCTTACAAGAACCTACCCTGTTTGGTAGTTTTTCTCCACGTTTAAATAAATGCCCAGACTCAAGCAAAAAGGGAACCAATAAAAATCCTGAGAGACCCACTATGCGTGACTGTTTAAGCATTGCTGTTGTGCTTTTAGATACAGACATATCCAGGCACTGCAACGCCAGCAAGTAGAAGGATCATCTGAAAATAACCTTAAAACTTATGACACAAAATTGAAGTAATGAAACATGAAAGAAAAGAGCTAAAAAGACACCAAAATGAAGCCTGAAGACTTGCCAACATCAACAGACAAAATCTGCTGCACACCCAGCCTTAACAGGAAGCAGGAATTCCTTGCCTAGGGATGTCTTCTCAACAAATAGATTATAAGATTGAGATTATGAACTGTCTAAGAGTCTTGTCCCTTGGGTGGTACCAGCTAACAGGTCTATGCTGAGATGGCAAAATGAAGTAATTCATGTTGTTATCTCAGAGTACATTGCAAGGCCAAGGTGGAGATGGTATTTATATTGGCGTTCAAGTCATGATTTTTTCAATAAAAATGTAATTCTGTGGCCCTATAGTGATTCTTCAGCTATGGAGGTCCAGAGTCTAAGGTCAGGCCTTCATAAATGGGAATTTACTCATGCTCAGCTGACTCTGATGTTGCCCTTTGAATGGACACATCAATGATATGAGTTAAACTGCCTCACCCACTTGCACTAACCTCCTTCCTTTTTTATGCCGTTTTGTCAATGCAACCTGGAAGTAGATATGACAACTCAGACCTGCAAGAGTGAACTTTGGCTGCTGTGTGAAATGTTTACCCTGACCACTGTGTAGTGTCACCCACCAGGCTGCAAAACCAACATGAACTACAAGATCTGATGGTTCAGATAACACTCACCANAAATTTTCTCCACCTTGACAATTTACTAAAATCCAATAATCTCTGTGTTCAAAGGAGAGATTCCTCCAGTGTTCAACCCATTCATTGTCACTGTTGACCTATATCACTGGCAGAGGGCAGCTCAGTCCTTCCCAGGTGTTTAGGGCATGGAAAGGCTTGTTGGATAGGACGCCTCCATTTCACTATCATGAAACCCCTCCTGAGAGAAGCTGCTGCTGCCTGGAGCTCAGCAGGAAAGGGGCTCTGCCAAAGCCATGGGATCGGGGATCCTCCAGCGTGGCAGTGTTAGAGACAGACAGAACTGCAGTCCTGAGCCGAGGAGCCTGGATAGCAAAGCTGCAGCCCCACCACTGTTGAGACGTGGGGTGTCGCTTGCAGCTGGAACATCCAGGACTGTAGTGTGCCAGGCAAGCTGCCTTGGCCAGGTTTCCCAAATTCTGTACCCAGAAACAGACAGTACAGAGCATGCCCTGCACAGAGAACACCACTGCTGTGCTGCAGCTATTCCTACAGGACCAATGTTTCTGCTGTCCCTCAGAAGTGGAAGTCTTTGCAAAGAGACTCTGCCTTTCTGCTCTAGGTGAAGACATTTTGTTCTTATACAGTGTCTCAGTTTGTAACAAAAAGGCTTGTACAGGCTGACTGTAAGAGCAGAGGAGAGACAGAGCAGGAAGGGCTGGGAGACTGTGTTCAGCTTGAACTGCAGCAAATAGTACTTCCAAATGGGAATAAGAGCAGTCCATGGTGTCAGCTGCTCTAATCCTGATTCACAGCTCAGGAGGCCTCTGTTTTCCACAGCCCCATGTTCAGCAGGTAATGTGGCACATGCACTACTGCAAATGCCAAAGCAGACAAGTGGTGCTCACTCACTGGCAGTGGTCTGGCTATTGATATTCCAAAATTAGGGATTCAGCGCCATTCCTGCATGCTGAGTGCAGCAGCTTAAAGCACTGTTGCCACCCTTGCTGCACAGTTTGGTCTCAGTGCTTGAGTGACAGAGTGTCCTCTCACTGCCCCAGAAGCAGGACAATAGCACAGGATTGACAGAGCCTGAGGGAATGATTTGCTGGAGCATACAGCGTTGGCCTGGTGCCACTACCATGCAGGTCAGAGTCGAATTGGCCATTGGCTTGTGAAGCAGTTGGTCCTATTGAAAATGCCACCCTTGGGCTCTGTGAACTTGGGCTGCTTTCTCTGTCCCACAGTAGAACTGGAAACATCTTTCATTTGCAGCTCTGTGGAGAGGATGGGCAGTAGAGAAGAGCTATCTAGACAAATGTCCTTTTCTTCCTAACAGCACTTGGAGATCTGCCCTTTAACCAGATTCCAACACAAACTGACAAAATCACAACCCTTTAAACAGGAGCTTCTTCCCTACATAGATTTGTATGCAAGTAGAAATGAGAGAGCCTGGCAGTTGTCAGAACCCATCTAAAGCTACATCCAAAACTTCAGCTAAACTTAGCTTCTTACAAGAACCTACCCTGTTTGGTAGTTTTTCTCCACGTTTAAATAAATGCCCAGACTCAAGCAAAAAGGGAAGCAATAAAAATCCTGGGAGACCCACTATGCATGACTGTCACAGTTTAAGCATTGCTGTTGTGCTTTTAGATACAGACATATCCAGGCACTGCAATGCCAGCAAGAAGGATCATCTGAAAATAACCTTAAAACTTATGACACAAAATTGAAGTAATGAAACATGGAAGAAAAGAGCTAAAAAGACACCAAAATGAAGCCTGAAGACTTGCCAACATCAACAGACAAAATCTGCTGCACACCCAGCCTTAACAGGAAGCAGGAATTCCTTGCCTAGGGATGTCTTCTCAACAAATAGATTATAAGATTGAGATTATGAACTGTCTAAGAGTCTTGTCCCTTGGGTGGTACCAGCCAACAGGTCTATGCTGAGACAGCAAAATGAAGTAATTCATGTTGTTATCTCAGAGTACATTGCAAGGCCAAGGTGGAGATGGTATTTATATTGGCGTTCAAGTCATGATTTTTTCAATAAAAATGTAATTCTGTGGCCCTATAGTGATTCTTCAGCTATGGAGGTCCAGAGTCTAAGGTCAGGCCTTCATAAATGGGAATTTACTCATGCTCAACTGACTCTGATGTTGCCCTTTGAATGGACACATCAATGATATGAGTTAAACTGCCTCACCCACTTGCACTAACCTCCTTCCTTTTTTATGCCGTTTTGTCAATGCAACCTGGAAGTAGATATGACAACTCAGACCTGCAAGAGTGAACTTTGGCTGCTGTGTGAAATGTTTACCCTGACCACTGTGTAGTGTCACCCACCAGGCTGCAAAATCAACATGAACTACATGAGCTGATGGTTCAGATAACACTCACCAACAGAGACAGAGCAAACTGTCATACTCCAACTAGTGCCATGTGAGCTGCAACACTGTTCAGGTGTAATGTACCTCTCCACCCAGAGAAAGCACATACACAGCTTTATGTCTCAAATCCCACTGTGCTCATGTACAGAAAAGGGCATGTAAGCATGGCCTTCCTACTGTTAAATGCGAGTAGAGGGGGCTGTTCCCAACACAAGCTTTTTGCAGGTGTTCACGTATGGCTGCTTATACTACCTTAAAAGAGGCTATAGTCCTAAAAGTTTTCCCTGTTTCAGGCTATGGCTCTAGAACAGTAGTCTCCTAGGAGTGCTGTTAGCACTGATACCTTGCACTGTCCTCAATCTGTCCTTCAGAACACTGCCCGATGCTCTCTGGAAAATTTCCCAGAGTGGTTCAGCTGACAGTAGCATTAAAAATCACAGCATGTGTCTGTAGTCTTCTTTGTATCAGACATTCAGACATAGCACATTGCAGAGATGCAATTGTTGCAGCCATGTGCTCTTAAAAGACTGCATCTGTCCCAGTGTGNAGGGAATGTCTTTACCAGAGATGACCATGTCCAAGCAGACAGCTGCAGGTCCCATCCAGTGAAAACAGTTTATTCCCCTAACAGTTATATGACTTCAAGTCTGCTGCAAAATCCCCTACTCAAGTTTTGCCCTTATTCTGAGGGTCACCCATGCACAAAACCTCTTAGATCTTTCCAGTGGCGCACCAAAATAAAGAGTAACACTATTATTCATGCCAGTCACTGCTACAATAGCCTCCCTGGCACACTAGTTTCCCAGGAATGCTGTTGAACAGATACCTTGTGCTGTCCTCCTCATCTTGTCCTTGAGAATTCCACCCATTATTCCTTGGAAATTTTCCCAGAGTGGTTCAGCTTACAGCAGTACTAAGAATCACAGCCCGTGTCAGTAGATGGTTTTATATCAGGTGTGTGGGGATACAATGCAGCAAAGGCTTGAGTATCACAAAGTTAGCTCTGTTATATCCGCCCCCCTCCCTTGGTTGTTTAAAAAAGAAAGAAGGAAGGAATAAATAGTGAAGGAAGTCAACAAGAAACCACAATCCATTCCTTAAGTGGTAACTAGGCTACTGTGCTTTGGAACTTTTCCCGATACAACAAAAGACACTATGAAGACAGGAACCTTGGCAGCAGTGGTTTTGAACTCCACAACCCCCAACTTTCCTCTGTTTTTCTATGCATATGTTACTGGAAATACAGTCATCTGCTAGTGAAGCAGTCAACCTCCAAATGGATACCTAAGCATCAGCAAGCTTCTGGAAGTTACTATTGCTAGAATCAAAAGGAGATTTTCAGCAAAGCAGCCCTAAATTCCTGACTTAACCAATGTCCTCCTTTGCCTGACCACTGTCACCATAGTGACCACAGGAGCTGCTGCCGAGCCACTGCCCTGTGGCTTGGGACAGAGATGAGTGGGATGCCGTGCTGGGAATGAAGTGACTTGGACTCAGGGCCTGGTGATGGGGATGTGGGCTGTGGGACCAGGCACTGGGAGCAGCCTTGGGTGTGCTGTGGTAGGAAAAGTGTCTTAAAGAGCAAAGAGATACAATTCCTGCCTTGAATGCCAGCCTTGAAGGGCCAGCACTGCCGCAGCTGTTGCAAGGTTACCAGAGGAGTCAGAAGGTGAAGCAAAAAGGGTTGAAGATGAGGAGCATGAGGAAAGAAGGCATTCACAACAATACAGCAAACATGGTTAAGCTGGAGCTGGAATAATCAGATTCATTCCCCTCAACATCATTTGTGTGGACTGCTCCCTCTCTTGAGGAAAACTTGACCAAAAAGAAAAAAAAACCACAACCCAAACCAAATTTTCAAGCAAACAATGCACCTCCAGGGCTCACTGGCAGACAGGCCCCCTGCTTCCAGGTTAAAGATGGAGAGGGCAAGGTACAAGACCCCTGTGCTGCCCTTCCCAGACAGGCTGTGTCCTGGCTACAGGAGCCCAGGGTGGTGAAGCCAGCTGTGACCTCTGGACTTGTGCACAGCTAAGCACTGCTCCAGCCTGCGCAGACAACAGCAACACTGTCTTCTTCCTTCTTGGTGCTGCTTCCAAGCACCATCCAGACCATCCTCCACTCTCAAACCACTAGAGTTGTTCAGTGGCGCAACAGGCGAGGATCCAGGAAACAGTGCTTGCAAGCACTTTTCAGAGTGAATGCTGGACTACAATTTCCTCTGCTGGGAATTGGGCAGAAATCACCAGTTCCAGTCTATAGTGCTGGTCAGTACTGGACTGACAGTTTTAGCCACAGAAATACGTTTTAGAGTCTGTGAGTGAGGAAATGGAAGGACAACCTTAAAACATACTCTAATGGTGAGAAATATTCACCACTTACCTAATCTTTACTCCTTTAGGATTCCAAAGTCCAGTTAAAATCTTTGCAGTGAAGCTAGCTCAGAAGATCTTGCAATAAGGTTAGAACCAGCTGGTGAAAAATGGCATGTTACTGCAGCCAGATAAAACCCACAGGAACCAACTCTAGAGAGGTGAGAGGCTCTGCTGAGCTTAACAGCTCATGAGCATATACCACACTGACTGATACTGGTATATGAGTAAAGCCTCTTCCTTCTAAATTCTCTCCCAGCTCATGATCTCTTCTGTGGAAAAGCGATGATTAAAATGTACACAATTAAAAATGAGAACAGAATTATTTCCATTTTACAGAGAGAGGGACAGGCTTGCCTATAAGCAGCAAGCAGTGGCAGGATGTAAAAAAACTAAACAAACTAATACTTTCTGAATTCCTGGAGTTTGACTGAAGTCATCCAGCTTGTCTGCTTGCACGTGCTATGACAGCTTTGTGGAACCTTTCATCCTGGTGATGCAAGGATGTAAAAATCCTTGCTTGATTCTTAATGGTCTCTGAGAGTTATCATATGATACCACGTCAGGCAATCACGCAATCAGCAAAGGTCACAAGACACACAGCCATTCCTCTTGGCTTTACAGCTGTTTTCCACAGCCAAGACTCCTCCTCCTTACACCATTTTGAAGTCAAGTGCAGCAGCACTCCTACCTGCCAAGCACTGGGAAGCCCTGCCATAAGTCAGGCCCTGTAAGAGGCATATAATATTTTTGTGTCTACAGGTGCCAACAAGAGAACCATAATGGATTTGCAACATCTAATTAGTCTAAACAGATTCTTACTGGCTGCAACTGCATCTGCTCGGCAACATAAAAGAGGTGCAAGTCTCACTTGTACACATAGAGTAGGTTGGGGCGGGGGTGAAAGCTTTTCCAAAAGATTAAAAGGAATGTAGGAAAGTCACTGTTGCCCTGTATCTTCTACAACCTAAAAGAAAAAAAGAGGTGTTCTAATAATTTTACTGTTCTAACTATGCGAGATACAGGTACCTAATTCACGGCTCATACTACATACATAAAAATTTGGATAACTAGGAAAAGTCTTTGTCCTGAGGAGCTTATAGCTTTATTTGACTTAAAGGCTTTATTAGGTGATGGGTAGGATCATCTCTGTTTTGCAGACAGAACACAGATCAGGAGCCAGGCTTCAAATGCTTTGGTGATATGTAAGGCAAGTCTAGTAAGGCAAGCCTGAAGGAAGCACTAAAACAGAAGTAATAAATATAAGATGGAAAAGTTCAGGACTATATAAAAAAATACTCATTGCAATCTACGCTGAGCAATGCAGCCAAGAAGTCTTGATTCCCAGGCACCCAAACAAACTGCTCCTTTCCTCCAGAGACTGCCCCTCTGCTGCAGGGACTGCAGCATGGGATGGCAGCATGGGATGGCTCAGACTCCACAGTGCACAGCCTTGTGCTTGTCACCAACCCACCTTGACCACAGATCATGTGGAATGCAGTGGGGGGGCAGATTCCCTTCTGTCTCCCCTGGCCTGCTACTTCTGGCAGAGGCATTTCTCAGTAAGTTGTGGAAAAGCTCAGTTTTTAGGCGATCAGTGCTATTTCAGAGTGTGCCACTGCTGTGTTCCCTTAAGGAAACCAGTTCATGGGGTTTTATTGCCTCCATCTCTTTGCCACTGTAACTCTGATCTCCTTCAAGACCACTGGGATATGTGGTAGACTGTTGCTGCATTGTTCTGGGTAATTCTTGATCTAAAAATAGGCATGGGCTAGAGTAAGAGTCCATAGACTAAACCCCATGGCTTCTCTGAGAGCAGCAAGGCAGGGCTGCAGAACAAAGAAAAAGGGCCACATAGCCAGGGTTGAAGGAAGGTCAGGTAGTGTTCAGCTACACCTTTCGCTATTTGTATTCAGCCATAATTTTTGTTAAGACTTCACAGAAACTATTCTACCAGGTCTCAGATAAAAATCAAACATGAAAGAGTTCAGTGTTGCAGAAAGAGATGCTGCCTAGATGGCCAGGATCTTCCTACTGCTGATAGCACATAGCATGGAGGTGCAACCCTATAGCAAATACTAATTTAAAAGTACGGCATAGCAACAGGACAGGCAGCAGCCAACTTGCTCTCACTTGATTTTGGGAGCTGTAAGACAAGTCAACAACCCTTCCCCCTTAAGAACCCATACGACATTCCTGAGGCAAGTGTTAATACTGGATCTCGACCAAGAAAGAATTCCTGTAGACTCAGGGGACAAGAGGAGGATAATACACTGCTTGCTTCTTTCTGCTCTTTTTCCCTCATGCCCCATTGCTCCTGTACTTGTAGTGCCCCTCGCACACATACCTTTAACACAGTGGCAAGCAGCTCCCAGCAGGATGTGAGGCACAGCAGCACATGCGGCCTGCCTGCCCTTGGCAGGAGTTGTTCTGACTAATGGAAACAGCAGAAACTCGAGAGACAGGCACGGAGAAGGCTGAAAAGTGCTGATGGGGGAAACTCCTGGTGGAATGCACAAGGATTAAAACCTNGCTGAGTATTACTGACATCCCCTCTGGAGCCTGGTTTGCAACAGGTACACCCGTAAGTAGTGCAGGTGTGGAAGATGGACCAGTAAAATGCAACAAGCATTTTACAGAGGAATTTCCAGATGCAAAATTCTGCTATCCTAAACCAATGCACAGGTGAGAGGAGCTGGCATCCTTGGGGGATATAAAAGCGGGATTTGAATGTCCTATTTGTTTATTTTTGAATTATTTCGAGACTTTTCTCTAAAGATGGGTTAAATTCCATCTGTTCAAATCAAATTCTGAAAATGAACTTCTGAAAATGCCTGCTTCTCTACACAGCGTTTTAGGGGAGCTTTAGCATAGTCAACCTCATGGTTTTTATTTGTTAGTTTGTTCAAAAATGAGAGGTTATTACTTTGAAAAATTGTATTTCAAAGTCAGTCACAAAGATTTTGCACTGCTGTCAATCCATTAAGTTTTATCTTTTTATCACTTGGAACATTTTTGCAAGCGGACTATGGAATTGCAGACAGTATTGCTTGGAGTTTTATTCACTTCAGGGTTTCTTTACAAACTTAAAGAAAAGGAGGAAAAGAAAAGCATTTTGAAAAATATTTTTTTAGCAAGGTAGAAATTCTCTTGCAAGCACCTTGGAAAGAAACGTTATGAGTGTCCTGCTCATGCAAACTGCTTACAACCAGAATTCAGTCACTGAATTTTGAAGTCAAGACTGCAGCTAGGTGCTCTTAAGGGTTAAAACAACACAAGAATAACTGTTTTCTCTCAGAACAAGAATGATAAACCTAAGAAATTTAGAATTGAAGTTATGTCCAAAAGAAACCTGAGAGTGCCACAGAAATGCTATTAGGACAACTCTTATCCCAAAGGGTCTTACATAAAGCACAATTCCAAAACCACACATCTAAGCAGTCCCTCTGTCTTCAGCAAGACTAGGGATGCAGATAAAGGTTACCAGTTAGGTACTTACTACATGATAGAGTCAGACTAAGAGAGACACGTGG
>VZTZ01015958.1:0-14892 GCA_013400955.1 Drymodes brunneopygia
TGCTTTCAAACCACAACAATAAAAAAGCATTGCATTTGGGTTTTTTTAAATGAAATACTATTTTTGTTTTTAAATTGGGGTAAAAGGTATGTGAGAATGCAAATAAAACGTGGTGGAAGTCAGTATGAAAATAAGGACATTTTTATTTGCTTCATATTTGTAAGTTGGGGAAACGGCCTCATCATCAGTAAAAGAATAAAAAGCAAAGGGGTGAAGAGGCCTGGAAAGTTTGTGATGTAAGGGCAATTTTTATAGGAAAGGGAATATAATATATGGGAAATAATAAACTTAATTTTGTGTCATTTTTGTATACTTGTTTGTATAATTCTCTAATACTTGTTTTGAAATCAGACTTGAAAATTACTGCATCGTCACAGGCCAAGACTGCCACCACTGCAGGGTGCAAAGCTCACACCAGAGTGTGAAGCAGGTGAAGCCTTCGACCTGAGAGTTTGTGTCGCTGCTGCTGGGGTTAGGAACCAATCCCAACAACAGCACTTGGAGGTTTTTGACACAATTTCTCTTGATGCTGACACCCACAGTCTTGTGGGAAGTCTCTTAGGCTGAGGATTTTAGGACTGGTTTGAATATCTCAGGTGTCAAACTATTTGATAGTGTCTGATTCCACATTTGCGTAATGACTTTAGAGAGCATGAAATTTATTAACCGCAAGCATGTATTTAAAGCCACAAAGATGTAAACCCCAAACCCCTTCTACCTGCTTACATCTGTGTTTTTCTCTTTTCTGTGCAGATAGATAAGGCTGAAGCTAAGCAATGACACTATGACTAGTGGTTGTTGAGTGTAGCATATACTTTGAGGAAATTTTTTAGTCCAACCAGTTAAAGATTTCTAGCTCTGAAAATAAGGTTTTGAGCTGTTGCATCTAACTTCCATAACTTAATATTTTTTAACTTGTGTGGGCAAGAATGTTTGATATGCTTTCTAGTTTATTACAGCAGCTTTTTTACTGTGTAAATACCTTTAAAATTTTTCTGGCAACTACTTTTTTGGGAAGAGTGAACAAATTTAAAAAATGTACCAAGCCCACAATTTAATGAATCAGTATATTTAAAGAGCTTTAGTATGAAAAACAGATACTAAGTAATCTGGTTTTGTTGTAAGTAAAGGCTATTCAGATGAACTGGGATGGTATCTGTTGTATACCAGCTATTGCCAGGAGTCAGTGATTTGTCATTTGATGCATTACTATAGTGTGGTAAGATAGATTTTGCATGAGAGTAACATTTTTTTAATAACATTATTTTTCTTATTGTCAGAGTAGAGCCCTGAAAATAGGTGTCATGCATGTATTTGCTTGATTGGGTGTGAGTTCAATATGAATTAAAACTTACACTGTGACTGAGAAGGCTGGAAAATTCTTGTGTACAACATCCAGTGATTTAATTACTTAAGTATGGCCTTTTGATGTTTGAAACTCTGACATGCACTGGGGTATTTTCTATGGTGGGAACTGCTTTAGAAACAGAGGAATTCATCATAGAAATCTCTTGTTGAAAATTAATGCTTTTGTTTCTGCCATATAAAATAGTTGTAGTCTCTGGAGTAGTTCTTTCTTCTTGCTTATATCTCCTTTGGATTTAAAGTGTTGTCATGGTAGTAACTTGTAAGCATTTTTTTTCTGTAGCGTATTTTTTTGTACATTTTGTTCTTGATTGTGTAAGTTTCTCCAAGAAAAAAAAAAGACCTCTTGAAGAATGAGGTGCAGCAGGGGTTAAAGCATTTGACAACCTGTTTGATTAAGCTGGTTTTGACAGGATTAGTCATATGGCATTTGATGACCAGACTTTTGATTAGTCATGGTGTTTCAGCAAAGCCTCTTGGAGAAGGACATCAACATTGTACAGAGTGGTGAGTTGAGCTTGGCTGGACTCTAGTTGCCCACCATCCACTCTATCATTCCCCTCTTCAGCAGGATGGAGAGAGAAAATAAGATGGAAGAAATTTGAAAGTGAAGATAAAGGCAGTTTAATAAAGGTCGCATGCATGGAAGCAAAGAAAACAGAAGACTTTATTCTCTACTTCCTATCAGCAGGTCCAGACACTTCCCAGGAAGCAGAGCTTTGGTACCACTAGCAGTTGCTCTGGAAGACAAACATCCTAATGACAAATGCCTCTCCTTTCTTCTCCTTTCTTTTAGGTTTTATTGCTGAACAGATGCCATATGGTATGGAATATCCCTCTGGTCAGTTGGGGTCAGCTGTCTGGGCTCTGTCCCCTCCCAAGATCTTGCCCAGCTCCACCCAACAGGTAGAGGGGCTGAGGTTGTTGGAGAGGCAGGGCGGATGCTGTGCGAGCACTGCTCTGCAGTGCCAAAACACGAGTGTGTTCATCAGCACCTCACTGGCTACTGACACAAAGCACAGCACTATGAGGGCTGCTGTGGGGAAAATGGGCTCCGTCTCAGCCAGACCCAATATATATGGCTTTGGACTCTGCAAACTTCCTAGCCATCAGGATCTCTGGAGATACAACAGTTTCCCAAAGCATTATCCTAGAGAAACTGGGTGATTATGTCTTGGACAGCATATTCCTTGGTGGGTTAAAAACTGGCTGGATGTCTGGGCCCAGAGAGTGGTGGTGAATGCTGCTACCTCCAGCCAGTGGCTGGTCACTAGTGGGGTACCCCAAGGCTCATTATTAGGGTCAGTCCTGTTTAACATCTTTATCGATGATTTGGAACAGAGGATCAGTAAGTGTGCAGATGACACCAAATTGTCTGGAAGTGTTGATCTGCTGGAGGGTAGGAAGGCTCTGCAGAGGGATCTGGACAGGCTGGATTGATGGGCCAAGGCCAGTGGTATGAGGTCACAACAACCCCCTGTAGTGCTCCAGGCTTGGAAATGAGTGGCTGGGAAGCTGCCTGGTAGAAAGGGACTTTGGGGTGCTGGTCAGCAGATGGCTGAACCTGAGCCAGAGTGTGGGCAGGTGGCCAAGAAGGCCAATGGCATCATGGCCTGTACCAGAAATAGTGTGGCCAACAGGACCAGGGCAGTGACTGTCCCGCTGTACCTAGCACTGGTGAGGCTGCACTTCAAATACTGGGTTCAGTTCTGGGCCCCTCACCACAAGAAGGACATTGAAATGTCCAGAGAAGGGCAACTGGGCTGAGAAAGGGTCTGGAGCGTGAGTCTGATGAGGAGCAGTTGAGGCAGCTGAGGGTGTTTAGCCTGGAGAACAGGAGGCTCACAGGGAAGACCTTATTGTTCTCTACAACTGCCTGAAAGAGCTTGTGGCCAGGTAGGAGTCAGCCTCTTATCCCAGGTAACAAGTGGGCAGGATGAAAGGAAATTACCTCAAGTTGTACTAGGGGAGGTTTAGATTGGATATTGGGAAAAATTCTTCAGATGAAAGGGTTGTCATGCATTGGAACAGGTTGCCCAGGGAAGTGGTTGAATCACCATCCCTGAAGCTACTTAAAAGATGCAAAAAAAGTAAGTGTTAAAAAAAAGGACATAAAAAAAGACTTAAAAGTGTTGATGTGGTGCTTGGGGACATGCTTTAGTGGTGGCCTTGGCAGTCTTATGTTAATGGTTGGAATGGATAGTCCTAAAGTTCTTTTCCAACCAAATGATTCTATGATTAGATAATTCTATATCCTGATTTTTGCAGTAAAGATTTAGGCAAGTTTACTAGTTTTTTTTTTATACTGGGAACTTTAATGTTGAGTATCCCCTTTTTGAAAGAGCTTCTTTGCATTAAGTTTGATTCTCACAATCTCTGTTCATGTTCTGTTACATTAGGTATTTTAATGCAATAAAATCCACAAAGACAGATAATAAAAATAGAGTATGTCAGAAGAAAATTTAAAAGGCTGTTTCTTAATCAATTCTTACTGTGATTTAAAACAAACTGAAACAGTTTTTTTGATGGATCAACTTTCACTCATACTGGGCTTCTTCAGTGCAGTGGAATAATCTATTGTGGGAGAAGTTAAGTGACTTCAGATTGGAGGATATTATATAAAAATGTGGGCAAGCAAATGAATCGTCTTTGATTTTTGTTTTTCATCTGGAAATTAAACTCCAAATAAGCCACTCCCCTTCCTCCTGCCCCTTGTAAGAGCAGGACAAAGGCAGAGACTAAGGGTTGAGATAACAATTTACTGGAAGCACAAAGCAATAGAATAAGAAATGCACTTAACAGCAGCAAAATTGAGAATACAAGTGTGCAAAAGAGAAGGTGCTTTACACACAAAACGGTGTTCACCACCTCAGCTTAGTTCCATGTGGCAGCCAGGACAAAGACAAGATGGTTCCATGTGGCAGCCAGGACAAAGCCACTTCCTGTGGCTGACTCCGCCTGTCCCTGAGCCCAACACAACAAAAAACAATGGCAGACAAATCTCCAAAAGTGAGACTGTTCACATCTCACCATGCCGCTGCCTTGGATGCTGGACTTGATTCCACACAGCTGTTTCTGGCATCGGTGTCGCTGCTTTTGACCACTCTGCCTGGCTCTGCTTGGCTCCCCTCAGCTCAGGTTGGCTCCCCTCAGCTCAGGTGGGACTCAGCCGGGCTCAGGCTCACCTCCACCTCTTAGTTCCATGCGGCACTTCCCGTATCAGTGCCTCTTTTCAGCACATCATGGAGCCGTGTCTCATAGGAACAGGTAGGGGATGGGCATTGTTGGCTGAGGATGGAGTCCACAGGGCAGACCCTGACAGTTTATCTGCTGGAGGGAAGGAGGCAAAAGGGTGCACTTCCAGGGCTGTGTTCAGCTTTTCTTTCCTCTGAAACCAAGCCCCCTGTGATGATGTGGGTGGTATAAAACAGCAATATAGCCATGCCCACACAGTGCTGAGCTCTGCCCCCTCTCTGCAAATAAGGCAGTTTTACATATTGAAGGCTCCTGCTACAAAATGTGACCGTCATTGCTTAATTTTAAAGCAGATCACTGCTTAAAAGTCAATGCTTCTGTTAACTCTGTTGTTCAAAAAGAACATGATCTTCTGTTTTACAAATTGCTGTGAAGTTACCAGTTTCATTTGTAAAGCTGTTCGTTCTATGTTTACCACCAGCAAGAGGCTAAAGGAAAATCCACCTCTCTCTGTCTGCGTTCAATACAGGAGAATCAAGTTCAGCAAATATTTGAAGACCATTGTATATGGTGTGTGAAACCAGAAGAAGGAGATCAATACTGAGCAAGCTGTTTCCTACAAAATATTTATACAAATAGAATTGAAGTGGATGTGGAATAACCTATACTTCATACAGGATAAAGGGAGAATTTGCTGCCTACACAGTAATTCTGAGAACTGAATACTGCAGCTGAACAAAGGATTTCAAAATTGTAAAGGAAATGGGAACCTCAAAATTATTTTTTTCTCTGTGATATATTGGGAAGTATAAACATGTCCTACTCCAAACTATTGTATTACCATCTGAGAGTTAGCAAATGACACAGTAACTCATGATCAATAAGTCTCCCCTTGCTGCCAGGCACCCTTGGCACTGGTAGGAGGTGACAGCTGGATTCTAAATGGTTTTGTGCAAACTGGAAAACTAGAAAAGCCTAATTCCCCCCAATGGTCACTGTGGGCACTAGGATAGTGCTGTAAAATTATGATTAGTGGGGATCTAAAGGGCTCTGCTGGTCCCTTGCTACTCCAGTGGAAAAATTCTTTCTCCTTCTCTGAAATTCTTTTTAATTTTGGTACAAAACATTTTTGCCATGCGAAAATATAATACACTTGGAATGTTTGGTAATTGTTTTTAAAGAATATTTTAGGAGTGAGCTTGAATGCTTTTGAACAAATTAGTTTCCAGTAGTTGTGTCCCACCCAAAACTGAGTCCAGAATTATACTCCAGGGGTCCCTAATGCCTGTTGTACCACAATATGCACAACATTCAAGTTGTAAGAGAAGATAAAACAGCTGTTTCATTAACTAAGTGCCTTCTCTTGACCATGTATGCAAAATAAATTTTAGCTGTACACTCGATAAAGGAAGTTTAGATAAAATAGATTTGTGAAAAACTGTCTGACTGTGAATGAACTAAATATTTGTGCAGCAGATCTTTGTAATATCTTTTAGTTTAATTTGTTTCACTCAAGTAAAATATGCCTTCTAACATAAGATTTGCCAATATATTTTTCATTTGCCTTGGTTTTTTTCCAGTTTTGTAAAACAATGCAGCATTCTTTCTCTGCCAGCAAGAAGTGTCTATCTATTGCTTTATGAAATGGAAGCAGGTTGAGATCTCATAATAAACAGCTCCAACTATTTATTAAATTATTTCAGATAACTGCAGATGAATTATTTAATACAGCATATACCTTTTTATAAATTAAAGTCAATGAACTAGTAAGTCTTATGTGCATCTTCTTGCTCTATTTCTGTCCTCCCATCCTTTCATCCCCACACAAATCCTAGTTCTCTCACTCCCCTTTCAAAATGCCCTTTGTTTCCTTCTCTCTCTCTGCACATCTGGTTGTCCTGCTCTTCCCCCTTCCCCCCCTCTATCTTGATAGTCTCATTTTTAAAGCTTTGTTCTGCAAAGTACATAATTAAGCAGTAAGACATGACAGGGCATGAATATCATTGTATTAATTGAGGGGAGAGGGAGAGGGAAACTGAAAGAAAACTACAGAGAAACAATACCAGCTGGCACTCCATGGGTGTATAATTTGCAATTCATTTAGAAGAAAGCTCATCCATGGGGTGGAATTTTCATTGTAAAGTGATGGCCAAGCCCATGTACCAATGGGTACTTCTGAGACAGGAGCCTTGCTTGGCACTTGGGACAGCAGGAAGGCTGTAGCTCTCACTCATTAGCCCTTCTCTGATCTCTGCTGCTGGCCTCTTGTGACCGAGGAGGCTCTGCAGCCAAAGACCTATTAACTGATCCACGGAGACAGATGGCTGCTTTTGATGGCTATTGCAGTGCAAGTGACGTTTTTCTGCTGAGAAATAGGTGTTAATAGTATCATTCTGTACTTAGCTAAAGTGACTGTAACATCTGTCCAGTGCTAGTAATTGTAACAGCCATTTTCACTTGAAAATGGGCAAAGAAAATGCTAAAGAATGGTTGGCAAGGGCCTGCAAGTGTGAAGTCTCTACTGCCTGTATCTGTGTTCAGGTGGTGTACAGTAAGCTTTGTCTCTGAGGAAGAAGAAAGAGGGCAAATAAAAACTCTTTCCCATAGAAGAGCAAGCTGGTAGCAGTCACAGTGGGGAAAGCTGGGAGAAGTAACTGTGTGCACAGAGCAGCCAGGCCACTGTGCTAAAACTGGAACTGCTTTTTATTTTTCTGCAAATTTAGTGATGCTTTGGTCATTTATACACTCCAAAGTGGAAAAAATAAATGCTGTAGTGACGTGCAATTGGGCTGGGTCAGACAGAAAGCTTTAAAAAGAAAAATTCTAAATTAATTCCAATCCAGTATCATTCCTGGACTTGGCCAGTTTGCATTTCAAATGCAATCCTGAGTTGAAGTGAATCTAAAGAACATACCTACAGATATTTGAAACAACAAGGCTTCTGCATGTAGATGTGATTGAGGATTAAACATGTAGTTTAGCTTTATCATCTGAGTGCGTGTGTGAGCATAATGATACATCGCTGTCCTAGCCTGTAATAGTACAAAATGGTAAGGATCAGAGATGCAGTTCATGACAACTAATAAAGTGCGGAACATTTTGTCTGTTTTCTCAGACTTTCATTCCTCCGAGCTGGTTACTGGCTTCCAAAAAATGCCCAGACATTGGTCATGAGTGGTTCAAGAAATACAGAGAAGTTATTCAAGAAATCACTGATACATTGCATGAAAAATTGCTTCCTTTCTGTACATTTTTAAGTCTGATGTAAGACATGAAAATATTTAGATGGTCTTGGTTGTTTTCTTGGGGGCACTGTCTTTCCATTCATAAATGAAGTGGCAGGGAAATATGCAGCACTAAATGTAGTTTTATTACACAGATGCTGTGCAGCATGTTTATACATATATGACTTTGCATCATATATGAAACTAATATATTTGAATATGATTGGCAAAGTTCTGGCCACTAGTTTTAATGATGAACAGCTTTTTCATTTGCAAAACTAGTTTTTTTTAAACAAATTTTGATACTGGAGCATCAGAACAGTAGTAGGACCAAAATTCTTGTGGGCAGTTGTGCTGTTCAGAAGAGATTCCAGATAAAACATTCCAGATTCTTCTTAGTAATTATCCTAGGCCAGCATAGGAACTGGAACCCACTTTGCTTTCATGCCTTTTTGCCTGGCTGCTGGAAAAGACAGCTTTGTTCTAATTTTGTGTTTAAAGCAAATGTAATTCTGTTAACTCCATTCGTGTAATACACTACCTTACTTCACACAGTGATTCTGACCTTCCAGAATTCCCCACATTATAGTGATTTATTTTTATTTTGCCTTCTCTCTTGGAGGGAGGGCGATACTTTCATCTTCCATTCCAAGGTTCGGTGGCTGCAGCTTATGTGCTCTACGGTGTATGTGCTTGCAGTTAATGTACTTGCTTTTGTTCCTCATGAACTGGGCTTCATTCACCTTTTGGGTTTGTAGGGGCCAGTGATTGGCACAGATGTGTGAGCTGTGCCTGCTGAAGGTACTGAGAATTGAACATGGGTATATGTGGGCAGAACATGGATCTGCTTTGAAAAGTCTTGAAGTGATGTTACTTTTTTCATCCTGTATTATTCTACAGCAGCTTTGAGAGGGTTGTCTTGGTCTCATGGGAGAAATTCCCTCATGAAGATAAATGGATAAATAGTGAAAACTCATTGAATGATCCTACAGTAAAAAAAAGAACTTAGGCTATTTCTTGTGTCTTATTTTCCTGAAGATGCTGAAATGTAGGAAACAATTGGAAAGGAAAAAAACATTTTTCACTTATTTTTATGGTGTTTCTGCTGCCTAGATTCTGTCACTGTTGCTTTATGGAGTACCTTGCTTCCACATTTGCATCCAAATTGAGCTAGACCCTTCTGAAACAGGGCAATTAAAAAAAATTTAATACTTACTTTCTTCCCCCTGAGGTTTAACTATGCCCACAGCACCATCAAAGGAATGGATATTATGGATTTTGACTGAAATGTCATGGAAAAAGAGTGGGAACAAGATGCATTCAGCTGGTTTTGTGACTTCTGATGCACGATAAAGCTGCAGAGCCCTGTGTATCAATCTGTCTTCCAATTAAGTGTATTTAAACCTGTGCAGCTCTTGCTGCAGCTCTTATTTTTTTTGCCACAAGACTTCCAGTTCCCCCTTAAGACTTTGCTTTTCACCACCCTTAGGTGAGGATACCTTATTATCCTCACCTGAATAAAGGAGTGTCTGACATCTTCAGAGTGTGCGTGACTGTAAGTAACTGAAAATCAAATTGTTACACACTTGTCCTTCAACTTCTTGTTTCTCATGTTCTCCTTTCCTTACAGTGTTTTCCTGCATGGTAACAGATGCTGTTTGATTTCTGTCCTGTTTTCCATGTTTTGTCTCACTGTTCTGAATTTCTATAAGAAATAGAATAATAAGAAGAATAGAAATAAGAATATCTAAAAATTCTACTTTATTTTCCTTTTATATTTTAAGTGTTATATCCCAGGCTTCAGGCTTTGCAGCTTTTTCTTTATAGTGGAGTATTAAAATATCTTGTCAATTTAATATAGTCCTGGTTTGCATCAAGAAGGTTCCTGTCCAGATTTCCTGACTAAGAGTGATGGGTAACCTGCCCTTGTCTTTGCATGAAAAAAATCACATTCTTACTCTGCTTTTGTTATATCCTTACTGCCATAAGAATAATTTATTGTTTGTTATATGGTAGTACTTCGGTTTTTCAGGTGTTAATGGCAATAGAAGTTCTTTCTGCCCACTTTTCTTCTATGATTCATTTAATTCAAAATTTTTATCTCATTATATTCATATATTTAGTGTGCTTTGCATATATTTTTTTATTTGTTAGATAATAAGCATATACTTCTTGTTTGAGAACTCAATCTTTATTCAAGTCATAAAGTCGAGAAACCCATACACCAAATGTTTATGTTAGCAGCAAAATTGCTAGAATGGGTCATTGTGTCGCAATATCCTTTAGTTTGTGGCAGATTTTGGTAAACAAGAAGGATTTCAGAGACCACTAGCAAAGAATGAAATATTACTGGAATGCAAAAATCTGTGGCAAGCTATGGCAAATTTGGCTGCATTGGGATGGATACGGAAGGATAACTGTTCAAAATAGTGATAAATATTTAAGTGTTTGAAGTTGAAAGTCAAAATAACCATAAAGTCAATGTAAATGCTACAGCTGGGAGAATTCTTACCTGTTTAGACAATCTGGATGAAAAACAGTATTTTCCCAAATTACTGGTTTGGAAGTGCCAGTGGAGCATTAACACAAGTTAATGGGCAGTTGCTGCATGGTGGATCTATTTCCTGGACTGCCAAGTCTGCCTCTAACTCCAACATGGTGCCTTGCAATAGGAAAATAGGTTATGGGAATGCCATATACCGTTGTGGCAGAAAGTCTAATTCAGATAAGAAATACAGCCCATGGAAGTATGAATTGGAGAAAAACCGTGGGTAGAACACAACCTTGTCCTTTGTAAACAGAAGTAGTTTTTCAGTGAAAACTAGAAAGGCTTTAATGGTCTTGATTATTTTCTACTGAAATATCAGCTTCTTCCTCATAAGAGCAGAATAATTTAGAAAAGCTGGTGCAAGTTTTCATTAAAAAAGGATTTGACTGGAATTGTTTTATTTTGTGCTTGTAAGTGTGTGTTTGGGGATGGAGGGATGTTGACTGAGGTTGTCTGTGGTATGTCTTCTTTTCCCAATCACCAAGGAAGAGTAGTAGAGTTTCAGAGTCAGTTTTCTAATGATATTGTGGAGCATTAGCTATTTTAAAAAAGTTTAAAAACCAATTGAGACGGACAGTTGTCAGAAATTGTTTCAATTTAGGCAGTTCTTCCCTGAGAATGTCTTGCTTTCCAAGATATTTAAGGATGAATGTACATGCTTTCCAACCAATGGAAGAAACTGAAAGTCTTGCAAGTCTCCAAAGCTGTAAGCTATTCCCAGTACATGTAACTTCACAGTAATATAGTGGGCAGAAATTTATGCTTGATCTCAGCTGGTTATGTCTGTGCCCTGGAGCATGAAGACTGAGGTTCTTGCAATTTTTAGTCTAGTTACAGAGGCTATTAATCATTATGTTCAGTCCCTTCTTGGATACTGCTAAGCTCTTTGTTCAATATGTTCTGAGCTATTGAACCTCACAGGTCAATTACACAGTGTTTATAAAACTAATTCTAGATTTTGACCAGCAATGAAAACATAACCCTCAGTGGGACCAGCTATTGCTTTTAAGTCTTTTCAAGTCAACTGTTGTTTTCTCTGTTACATAGGTGAGTGGAAAAAAACAAAAAACTGATAAAATATTCAGATTTCATGGAGAGGGCAAGGCAGCTATGTGCAGATGAGCTTTGGAAATTTCTGTAGCCCTATCTTTGTTTCTGTTCAGGTTTCTCAATGGTAATTTTGGGGTTAGTTTTAATCCCTAACAGTCTGTTGATGTCTCATGTCTCAATGGGCAGTTTACTCCAGTGGATGGATGTCTGCTACCATTGCAATGCTGGGATTTGATTTCCTCCATCTGGAGTAGAGTGATGCTCAGCATGTTTAGGTAATGTGAAATTTCATTCTTCACTCCCCAACAAGCGAGGCATCTGCCCAGATATAGACCTGGGACATGATTCCCTAGTTTTTCTCTTTTGTGATTTTTCTTCAAATCCCCAGTAATTTCATTAGCCTGATTCTGGTGATGTACTTAAACCCCACAAAACAATAAACCCCCCCCCCAAAAAAAAGTCAAAATATACAATGGAAACCACTGGCCCCCAGCATTTTTTTTATCTATTCTGTAAATGTCAGGAAACTATAGTTACTGTTAGGATAACTGTCAATTTATAAAAGGTTGTCAGCTTCCCAGACAATTTTGTGGACTTGGGAGAAGACCATCTGCAGGAGAAACGGAGCATATCCAATGACTGCAGAAGAGAATCATCACCAGTATCATACTCAATTAATGCAAATGTTCAGCTGCTGAATTGCTGCATAAAAAGCTGACACAACAACACCTTGATTTTTCCTTGGGGAAAATTTTAATAAAACATCACCCTGTTCTGGGAATGAAAATTGCCCATCATTAGGAGCATAGGCCAAAAGTCACATGTTTCTTTCTCTTCTAGGAAGTGTAGTAGCTAGCTAATTTGTGTGCTATGAAATGAAAACTTTCTCATGAGCCTGCCAGTGTAGTATCATGCATTTCATCATGGTGAGTTGAACAGCCTGGGAATTTTCCTTCCAAAATTAAAGGTCCTTACTTATTTTAGGACATACTTTTCCAGTTTGAACAGGCAAATACTACATTTCTTTTTTTAGATGCTGAGTATTGAGCATCTCTGAATCAGTAGTTCCACATGTGGGAAGGGACCTTCCCTTTTTCCTGCATTCATTTCCCCTGACTGGCCTCTGCAGTGAGGCTGTTTGGGAACTGGCCAGTTTCTGCTCATTATGTAGGAAAGATACCAGACTCACAAAGCCTTTCATTTGTAGACACTGAAACCTTTTACAAAGCAAAATAAAAAACTGTGCATCATATTTTAACTAAACAGGGATTATTAGAACTGCTTTGTGATTTACTAAGCAAGACAAATGTATACATTTAAGTAACTAAGAAATAATGTGGGGAATTCTTTCATGTTAGATTCCAAATCTCAGTTGGAAATCTTTCAAGTATGAGTAGACAAATTGGATTGAGCAGTCCAGTTAGCATCACTGTCTTACTCAGTACTGTGCCCTTTCAGCTTCCAGTGAGTTACCAGGAAGCACTTTACTACAGGGATGGTCTTTTCAGCAGTAGAAAGAATTCTATGGAACTGTATGATAATTCAGGTCAAGAGGGACCTGAGGAAATCTCTTGTACAACAACCACCTCAAAGCATGATCAGCTATGACATTAGACCAGACTACTCAGAGATTTTTCCAGTTGATCTTGACAGCCTCCAAAGATGGAGACTGCACAACCTCTCTGGATAACTTGTTCCAGTCCTTGGCTGTCAACAGGGTTGAAAAGTTTCTCCTTATGTTCTCTCTTTCAGTTTATGCTTGTTGTTTCCTTTCCTCCCACTGTACACTATCATAAAGAGCTCATGTGTCTTTTTATAACCTCCTTGTAGATACTGGGTACTGGGGAGCTGCTGTTAGATTCTCGTGCAAATGTCTCTTCTCCAGCCTAAGCAAACCTTGGACCCTCATATCCCCCTTCACAGGACAAGTTCTCTAGCCCTCAGCCTAGGGTGCTCTCCATGGAACTCAGGCTTGTCAGTGCCTGGTACTGAAGGGCCCCAAACTGGTCTCAGTAATGCAGACACGGTCTGATGAGTGCTGAGCAGAGGTGGTGGTGGGTCACTGCCCTGCCTCCTGTTCCAGCTGCTGACCCCCACTGCTGCTGTGGTCATGGGGCCCCTGTGCAGCCTCAGTCTGCCACCCTCCCCAGGGCTGTGGCTGCAGATCTGCCCCATGAACTCACCCACAGCCTTGGAAGGAGGAGACAGTATTTGGAAGGAGGGGACATTGCTCCCACATGCAGAACCTTTTATGTCCTTGTTGAACTGCATGTAGTTTCCATCAGGACATTTCTCCAGCCTGTATAGGTCTTNGGGTGAGAGAGAGCCAAGGACCAATGGGGTGCTGAGGAAGGAAGAACTTTCCAGCACAGTCACATATTAAGGGTAAAGGGGTGGGGAGGCCAACAGCCATCTGACATGGGAGGAGTAACAGATGAACATGAGGTAACCGNATAACTTGTTCCAGTCCTTGGCTGTCAACAGGGTTGAAAAGTTTCTCCTTATGTTCTCTCTTTCAGTTTATGCTTGTTGTTTCCTTTCCTCCCACTGTACACTATCATAAAGAGCTCATGTGTCTTTTTATAACCTCCTTGTAGATACTGGGTACTGGGGAGCTGCTGTTAGATTCTCGTGCAAATGTCTCTTCTCCAGCCTAAGCAAACCTTGGACCCTCATATCCCCCTTCACAGGACAAGTTCTCTAGCCCTCAGCCTAGGGTGCTCTCCATGGAACTCAGGCTTGTCAGTGCCTGGTACTGAAGGGCCCCAAACTGGTCTCAGTAATGCAGACACGGTCTGATGAGTGCTGAGCAGAGGTGGTGGTGGGTCACTGCCCTGCCTCCTGTTCCAGCTGCTGACCCCCACTGCTGCTGTGGTCATGGGGCCCCTGTGCAGCCTCAGTCTGCCACCCTCCCCAGGGCTGTGGCTGCAGATCTGCCCCATGAACTCACCCACAGCCTTGGAAGGAGGAGACAGTATTTGGAAGGAGGGGACATTGCTCCCACATGCAGAACCTTTTATGTCCTTGTTGAACTGCATGTAGTTTCCATCAGGACATTTCTCCAGCCTGTATAGGTCTTTCTGGATAGCAGCCCTGGATACCAACATCCCACCCTACAAGCTGCAGAGAGTGCACTCCCTCAGCTCCTCCAGGTTGTTGATAGGGGTATTAAACAGGGCATGTCCCCAGACAGGCTCCTGCAGTACCTCATTTGTCACCCGATGGGTGTGGGGTCGATAGACCGCTGCCACGCCTTTTCCACGGCGTCCCTCGTGGAGCCGCTTTGGTGGTGCCTCGCCAGCACCCACACACACACACAGCCCAACCCTGCTAGGGTGGACACAGGCAGCCACTCACACACAGTCCAGAGCATCCCCAGAGATGAAGAGGAGGGAGGGGGTCATTTGCTTGCAGTTCCAAGGAGTTTATTTGAGGTCTGCACCACTAAGAACAAACAAAACTCCCCCGGGCGTGAGGGAGAGGCAAATGGACGCTAAATACCGGAAATGG
>VZTZ01015958.1:14919-78105 GCA_013400955.1 Drymodes brunneopygia
TAACAGATGAACATGAGGTAACCGATGGAGAAATGTAACCATTGAACACTCAGGGGGTAACCTCACACCTCGGGGCTGTCCCACCAGCGTGCCTCTGCTGTCTTGGGACCTCTCGGCTCCTCAGTAGCTCCTGAGGTGGACTCAGCCATAGCAACAGTTACCAGCCTGCAGGTAGAGTACAGCCCATTGGCACAGTTAGCTAAACTTTTTATAGCCCGACTAGTTGCCTACCCCTCCAGAATGTAACATTTCAACTTGAACGCAGGAATGCTGGGTGAGACTCTCAAGACCTAGTTAAAGTCAGTGATGTTCATTGCTCTCATGTTGTCCAGAAATCCAGTCAAGATTTGTAGCGGAGATGACAATTTGGTTATTCAGGCAAGATTTACCCCTGCTAAGTGCCATCTGTTGCCAGTCAGCACCCCATTTAGGCGCCTGGAAATGTGCTCCAAGAGGAGTTGCTCCATGATTTTCCCAAGGACCTAAGTGAGGGTGATTAGTTTGTAGTTCCTTGACTGTCCTTTTGGTCTTTTTTTTGAAGAAGGGTACAGCAATCTTTGGTCATCAGGGACCTTTCACAATCTCCATTTCTAAGGGATTGTCATGTCACCTAACAGCTACTTCAGGAACATGTCAGTACTCAGTTGTCTACTTTGCAAGCCTGAATTCTTACTTCAGGCTGTCTGGAAATGTTTGAAAGAGAAAAAATATCCTTTCTCTACTTCTGGAAGTTAAAATATTTTTAGTTTCTTTCAGATGTGTTTCTTTCCCCCTGATGCTCTGCTCCCTATAGAAAATGAAATTTACGTTTATTATGGTGTTTTCAAGTACAGTGAAGACATTTTCACGTTTGTGACACAGTTGATAATCTGCGTATGCATCTAACCATGTTATTACCTAGAAACTTCATATTGTTTTGCAGCATAGCTCAGTCTCTTTTCTATAGCCAGAGTTTGTCTGAGGTGCTGTGGTTGCCATGAACAGTTCAGATGAGGATGTCAAGTGCTAATGCAGGATCACAGTACTAAGGAAAATTGTGGGGTTTGGTGTTTGACAGCATTCCCTGTTCTTATCCTTGAAGGGAAGGTTGGCTAAGATTCTGGGAAAAATGGTGCTGACTTTATTTTTGGTGCAGAGAAGCCGTTACGTAAATGCCTAATATCAAAGGTGTACGTGCCTTTGAAAATAATGAAAAAATGTGCTGGATTTTTTTTCTTGCTGTCTGATCTCTCTAGTATCACCTGGATCTTCAGCACCAGTAGCTGGTGTTCTGACAGAGATTATTGCAAAGTATGAATCAGAGACCTTAATGTTTTGTTTGTCTAAAAGAACAACCTAGATAACATCTGTGTCTGCCCAGCTGTTTTCTTGACTCCAAGCATTACTCATTTGGCTGAACACTCGCTTCACTGACCCTGTTGCTCTTAGTAGACTCTGGGGCAGGATTCTGGAATGCCTGAGCAAATATTTTTGGAGATCTTAATCTCTGTTTTGACTAATATGAGCAGTGGCTTTCAGGTATTCCACAAAAGGCTCTTTGACTATTGTACAAAGACTGAAAGGTTGGCATTTTGGGTTGGGTCTGTGCAAGACACAGATTTGTCATTACACAAACCATTCCCTTCTCTGTTTTGCCTGGGAAGGGTGTCTCTGTCACCATTTGCCTGTGACTGGTCTGGTCAGATGATCAGCTGCACTGATGATGCAGGTGAGCCTCGTGGTGATGGAACAGAGGAGCAGCCCTGCTCAGGGAGGTGTGGGCTGTCTCTACACATGCTGCTCCCCCAGCCCTCCCTTAGCTGCTTCATGCTTAGAACCACCTTTTCATGCCTCTGATATGGAGCTCTAATAGTTATGTACGTGTGGAATAAAATAAAAATAAGAAACCCAGAATATCTTTTTGTTATAAATAGCTGGGAATACATTGTGCCATTTCTCATTTATTCACACATAAAATGGTGTGGTGGGACTTCGGCCATAGTGTGGTCATTATTCTGAGAAGCAGATGTGTAACCACAAATGATACTTGCATGTGCAGGCATGTGCAGCTTTATCTTTGTCGCCCTATTTTGTGGTGTGTACACACTCTGCATCCTTCCATCTATGTGCAATGCAGGAATGTGTGTAGGGGGTCTTATATATACATAGTAAGCAAATAATACATTGCATTCATAACTTCTTTTCCTATGTTTACTTAGAGAATAAGTAAATTATTATAGACCATTCGGTGAAACGGATTTTCACTGGGATAAGTGATGTATTATAGGAGGGCAATTGGAAATTAGGTGATTAGTAAGCTTTATATTCGGCACTCTTAAAATACTGCCTGCTGTGTGATTGATGCAAAAGTTAAAGTTTGATAATAATATATCCTACAAAAACTATTTCAGTAAAGGTCTGTGGAGAAAATTAGGGAAATTTAGAAGAAAAGTTATTGCTTTTTGCTATTGCATAAAAATCTTCGAGGTTGCATATTTAGACAAATATTTTGCCTGGTGGGTGGTATTTTATTTGCCAAAATTTATTTCATAAATGGCTGACTACTTTAAAGTAAAAAGGGTATTTTTCTTCCTCAGGTCTCTATTATATGATAGAAACTATTAAAGTGTTTAGAATGCCTTTTGTTGAAGTGTTTGGAGTGTGTCATACTCGGCTTTTAACTACCAGGGAATGGTTTAAAGTATTAATTTTCATGGGTGAATGTGGAAGACCTCTCAGCCTTTTATATGAACAGTTTCTTTACTGCTTGTATTTTGTGGCCACAGTGACTTTCTGGTTTGTTTTCCTGCAGGTTAAAACCTCTTTGGCATCCACATCAAGGCCCTTGTGCTTGCTGACTCCACTTAAAACAAGTTCCATAAAGCTTCAGAATATAGGATATCAAATTGTTCATTGAAGAATGACTCTTAAATATATTAATGAAGGAAAGAAGCTTAATGTTCCTCGTTTTCCCTTTCTCTTACTCAGAAAAAATAATGGAAAAGCAGGTGTCCCCAGTTTCTAACCTAAAGGTGAAATTTCCTTATGTGGAAGTGTTCTGTGGCAGCTGATGGTTTTTTCCCAGCAGTCTGCATGCCTTAAACTCAGACTGGCTTTTGTCTAATGGCTGATAATGTCACCTTTATGTGAGTTAGGCCATTTTGAAGACTTTTTAGTCTTGCAGATAAAGAGGGTTCATACATACGGTGTTGAGCTTTGATTTCTCTGATACAACACTGCAGCATCTTTCTTCAAGTGAAACAAGGAAATTAGTATTGGGTGTGTTTTAGGATAAAGCCTTTTATTCCTGCTTTACTTTAAACCTCGAAGTCTTAGCTTCAGAGATATACAGAACCTGATTGCATCCATCTATCAGTCCTCTCCTTGCCAAAAGTGTTGTCTATCTTTTTAAAATCTATTTCCTTTTTTTTAATTATTATTTTTGGCATTTTTACCTTCACTTCTTGTGTCCCTTGAGCTTTCCCTGAGTAAACATCTGCTAAAATTGCTTCAACCCTTTTTAATCTATCCTGCTTTTTCTGATAGTTTTACTGCCATCCATTTCCTAATGTTATAGACTAGTGCAGGCTGCTCTTGTCATGTTAGTCCATTTAAATAAATGAGAGTTCCCAGTTTGTTATGGTTTTCCTGTGGCATGCTCTATCAAATGGTGGGTCTCAATAATGTGCTTCTGAGCAGGAGACTAGACAAGTGACTTGAATCAGTGATTTGGAAGGTGAGTATCAGGTCTTCAAAAAATTCCTACGTGCTCTGTGCACAGGAGCAGCCAAATCCCCTGGGATGGCAGCCACTTGAGTGGGTAAAATGCAGGCAGAGGGCTCTGACCAGCTGTGCGAGGGGAAGCAGCTGGAGCGCTGCCGGAGAGCAGTTGGCAGCACTGAGCAGGGACAGAGGGGCTTCACAGCCACACAGGAGTGTAAACACTTGTCTGGCTACAGTGGCTAGAGGAAGTGTTTCTGTACTTCCATTATTAACTGATTATGAATAATGGAGCTAATGTTTTTATGGTAAGCTCTGATGTGACAAATAGACTAATACAGAATGTAGCTTATTTGGGACTGCAGTGAAATAAGTGGAACAGAAGAAGATTTTCTCTGTATTTTTGGTGGCATCGAAACATGCAATGGAAAAATATTTTATGTATGTTCTTATACAACTACACTGATTTAGCATTATGCAAATAGATAGGATGGTAAAAAAGCATTTTAAAGACCAATGAGTGGAAAAAAATTCTAAATATTACTCTTTTTTTTGTGTTATGACAACCTTAGAGCACTATGATTCAGAATAGTTTTGACTGGAAAAAAAAAAGTTGAAAGTATAATTTGGTGGGATAAGAAATACTCTTATGCTGAAGTTTCAAGCCAGACTGCTAACTTCTTGAATGTTGAATCAGTTTTTGACAGTAATAGTTATTTCTGCAGAACTAAAATTTTCAAATGTTTTTTTTAAATCAGTAACTAGTTCACTCAGAGACTGGAAGCTCGCTGGTAGCTGAAAATCAGGATGCTTTGTTCTCATCTTCAGTGTATCTGCAAATATGAGCCTGGAGCGATGATACATACCAGTTCTTCAAACACTAAAAAATAACAATGAGGAGCTTTTCTGGTTTGTAATAACTGCAGACAATAATGTACTTGTTAAAAGATGAAATCTATTTTTGTGGTTTTTCCTGTCTACTATTTAAAATGGTTTTATTTACTCCAACATCTTAAATTGTGGTATCAATCCATTTTAGTTCCAGTTTCCTTCTAAATGCCGCTTAAGACAAATGATATGGAAATAATTTTTATTTATTAGACTTCAATCACTCCGTTTTTAATACTAAAACGTAAATTGAAAATATGAATATATACGTAATTGCTGAGGCTAATCACTGTATATTTCTTGCTTTGAAGAAATTGCAAACTTAATGCCACACTTCCAGTTAGTCAAAAACAGCTCTTTTATTACCAATGGATACTATGTAGCCATTTAAGGACAATCCTTTGGCACAAACTTAATGTAAGTTCTAAAATTAAGTTTTTCTGCTTGATTAAAAGGGATGATTATAATTCATTTTCTATGGAAATAAGAAGGAAATAAGGACAAACTTCTGTATCTGCCCATGGCTTTTATTCTTGAAGGCAAAAAATCCTACACAGAGATTGTGGGCTTAAATCTTAAATCTAGCAATGTTCTGTAAATAAAGGTCTAGTTGAGGACTCACAGCTCATCAATGAAGCCAACAGCTTATGGGTCTGAAAACAGGTCACCAAATTTGCATTTGGAGGTAATTTTCTTTTTATAGCACGAAGTAAAGAAAACAGTTTTAATTACATTCATTCAATGCTGCCATTTCTCAACAAAATCATGTACTTATTGCAAAATATTTTCCCATTATGACCTTTTCTGCTTCTTATGTAACTGTGTCTGATCTGTGTTTCTGTTGGTGTAAAAACAAGAAACCCTACATGAATAAAAGCAGTTTTAAAAAAGAAAACACAGCCCTCTGTTCCCTGAGAACTGAGTCTACCATGCAGGTTATATAAAATGTACAGTGATAAGTAAAGTCATGACTTTTACAGTTGTGAGGGAGGTGAAACAAAGCCTGGAGTCATGTGCATTGACTTTCCTATTTGTCTTCTGAAATCTCATTACACTTTGCAAATTTATTGCCTGTATTAATGCTGATCCACTAATGCTAATTTTTGGGCGCTCAATGCAATGCATTTCTGCTGATTTCTGTCATTAGTAACCATGAAAATATTACTTATATCTGGATTTGTCAGTGCCTTTCTTTGGAGCCTTTTTCCTGCAGTTGCTACGTACGCAGGCTAAGCTAAATTTTCGGTGACTTAAAGTCAGGCAATGTTCATGTTCTGCTGAAAATTTTGGGAGAAAGGGCAGTGTTAGTCCTGAGAGCAGATAGAAAAAAGTTTTTTTCATAACATGTTTAACATGAAATATGATAGAGGCTAGGAATTAAGGTTGAAATTACTTAAGTCTGAATGACTGTTGGGTGTAGTTTTATAATGCTTAAGCTTAGGAGGCCTTATTTTAGAACTGCCTACCCTAAAACTGCCTCAGAAGCATTTCAGTAATCACACATGCAAGATGTGCTCAAGGACTTTTGAAGCAATCAGTGGTTGGGTCAGTGAGCACAGGTGACACGGAGTGTAAGGTGGTGTGGAACCAGGGGAGTGTGAGCCTCTGAGCTGGCTGGGCATGTGGTGGTCTGCAAAGGTCAGTGTGTGTGAGTCTGGTGTGTCCAGTTAGGGATGCACATGAATAAGGAAGCTCAGAGACTGAGCTAAATTTAAGAAGCTGCTTTCTATATTTTTGTTCTAAATCACAGCTATGAATTAAAAAAAAAATCCACTATATGTGGATTAAAAATGCCTACAAGGAGCCAAGACATTATGAAGATTAAGCACTGCTGACTGACCCTGCACTACATGCAATGTCCACTCATTTCCATAATGGCATTACTTTTCCCATTAGGTTGAGTGAATTACAGCATGTTTTGTTTGAAGTGTTTGCTCTAGTTGTGGCATGAGTGGATTCTGTGGCTTTTAAAATATTGCAAGTGTTCTGTAGTCATGGCTGCTTTGCAATCAGTTCCAGTTCAGAGCTTACTAAGAAACATTATTTCTTTTTTAGAGGTAATGTTATGATAGAAGCATATCTTAATAGATTACAGTGAGTGAAGGCAATGTTTTCGGAAGGAAGATGTGAAAAAAGGGAGTAAAGATGACATGTTTATGGTATACTGCACAATGCCTCAGATCTAATTTTATTTCACGTCTTTAATACTAATCGTTGATGCTGGTGTTAAACCAAAGTAATAGTTTAATAGCAAACCTTAAACCCCTAAGGTTGTTCTATTGAATGGAAGACATTAAACTGACATCGAAGGAAATCTTCTCATTGGAATTTGACAACCTGATAGCAGAATAAAATTTGTATAAAAGGCCAGGACTAAATGAATGCATTAGATTTCACAGTACTTTTAACCTCAGGACCAACCTGTATTCAAATACTGTTTCTTCTGGCAGAGAAAGTGCTGTGATGCTTTTGGCAAGTTATTAAACATCTGAGCCTTAATTTTCCATCTGATGGAGAAGGAAATTAGTATTTTTCTCAGTGGATTTTGAAGATAGATTTCTTAACACATCTTGAAGATATTCAGATGTTAGGGTATTAGGGAGGATGGCTTTGAAATTACAAAGATGAAGTCAGACAAAAGCTATTCAGTATTGCTTACATTCCTTTGCTCCAATAGCACAAAGAAGTTTTATCCTTTCTAATGTGTTTTTTGGATTGGTGTGGTTTTTGTAGCCTTTTGGTCAAAAATAATAAAATGAACCTTTGCCAAGACTAAAGTTTGGCACCTTCTTGTAAAAGAGCACTTTATTTCTGATGTTTTAAGTATAAAGGCCTTCATGAGACAGTCTAAGGAAAAGCTCTTTTTCTACTACTTGCTTCTGCTCTAAAGATACTTTATTATTTTAAAACCACATATTGCACTCCAAATTAACAGGTAGCTGTGCACCACCCTACGTTTTCCCTAGCTGTAATTGTTTGCTTTAAGAACAAGGGGAGTAGTCATAATTTTTTTCATATTAATATGTTAGTCGGACTTATGCTAAACTGACATTAACATCTGGGTTAGTTCATAAAGGATTTACATGAATTACAGTATGCCAGTTATGTGTAATGTGTGATTCAGGGAATGCATGTAGCACTTCAGATAAATTCTTATGTGTCTGTTTTGAGGTTTTTTTGGGTTGTTTTTTGAGGGTTGGCTTTATTTGGTGGTGGTCTTTATGTCACAGTGTGTGTATTAATGGTTCTGTTTCATGTAGCTTCATGGATTGGCCTTTGCTAAAGGAAGACCCAAGTTTGTGGGTTTTTAACTTTATAAATTATTATTTAACATAATAATGTGTTTTTCAAATTTTGTCTGGTTTCTACTTGCATTTTTAGAAATCTCCTGTTAGGTGTTTTGTTCTAGTACTAATATACAGGCTTCGTAGTGCATTGTATGGAAATGGGTTTGTACCTTTAATTTGCATTCATTGTAATTACTTTAACTTCAGATTTGGGGTAAAGAACATCTGTTTGATAAGGGCAGGCTTAATGTTGTTTATATTACCTGGGTTTGAAATGAAAAACAGCAATTAAAAAATGTAAATGAATATCTCTCGGAAGTGACCTCAGGGATGCGCTTGATCTGTGTTGTTTGCTACTGTTTATGCCATATTGTGCAGTTTAATATTCCATGATAGCTTGCCCCCTGCCCTCTCAAAAGTTGAGCTTTGGGGGAATGCAGTTGGCAGAGTCAGAGGAGAGGCTAAAGTATTAATTTAGCACAAGCAAATCCCAAGTCTAAATCCCTTGAAGTCTGACATCATATAAAACATACTAACTTGGAAACTTGTATTTCCCGGGCTGATACATGCTCTCATGTACTAAACTCCCCCTGTCTTGTGAAAGAGCATTTCTTACTTCGTCTCCATTGAAATGGCTTGGGAAATGGTGGTGCTCTGGCCTGGCATGATCCTTGGAATGATGTGTCTGCAAAGATTGTTGCATTTGTTTAGTGGTAAGACATCTGCTACTAGCAGAGAAGAACAAGTATAAGAAAAGTACAGTCTAATTATTCCAGCATAGGACAAGAATTTATTTCAGGTCTCTGTAAACACTACTGGCAGCCTTTGCTGGTAATCATATTAATAAGCAGTCCTCAGTGAGCCAACATTATTAAGCTGTACTTTTTAAAGATAGATTTGAATTGCTTGACTCCTAATTGCCAGCTATTTTTTTAAAATACATGGTGAATAAGGCCTGTCAAAAAATTGAGTCATTTTAGTTTCAGTACTTGTTTGAAGCAGAAATACCCCAGCCTAGAAATTAGTATAAACTTTTGAGGATGAGATGGTGGGCACCCTTTTTTCTTTATGCTGAAAAAAATCCAAATTATTCTGCTTGCTTTCTCTCCACGTTCATGAAGGAGTACAGGTGTATCCCAGAGTCCATGCTGAGGCAGACAGAACTATTCTCCTGACTTGACAGCACATGCATTCTGCAAGCCACACTGTTTGCAGCATCACTTTGCAGATGCCAATTTTCAGGAAAGTTAAGGAGATATAGGAATGTTTAACTTAATTACAGAAACCTGTGATCTAGTCCTGTTAACAATATAGCTGAGAGACATCTATATCATCAAGTATTTTAGAGGATGTAATGTGACGTACAATAGAGTTGAACCAAAATGCCCCGTTAAAATTTACCTTTAGCTTTGAAGACTGTTCCTTGCACTTATTTTACTGGAGTTTCAGTGTTGCCATTCCTGACAACTTAATTGCGAGTCTTATAAACTTTGTTCTTGTTTTGAAATGTTTAGAATTTGTTGTTTATGTGACAACTATGTTAGCATTTCATAGGTCACTGAGAGATAAAATGAATGTGTGTACTGAATACCTACATAAAATTTAATCAGAGGTGTTGAGCATATCATGTAAACTACTATGCAATTTTTTATTTTTTTGTTTGATCAAGTAGGGCAACTACACCCGAGGGACCTCAACACATGAATTGGTTCTGTGCTGCTGGTACTAACCTTCAGAGAAATTGGGGAAGATGGTGTCCCCCTTCCCAGACTTGTGAAAACTGTGATAAAACCAATTAGCCATCTGTGCATGTATGGTAATTGGTGGTTTGTGCTGTCATAGGTAGTTAAAGAACAACCAGCCTTTTGTGTGTTTATCTCTCAACATACTGGTTGCACAGAGGTTAATGACACTCCTCAGGAATAGAAACACCTCTGGTATAAGTGTAGAGTATGAGATGTGTATTTTTATTGCAACATTTCAAATACAAACTGTTGATTTTAGAAGTGTCAGATCTGTGTTTGGCATATGAAATTCAAAGGCAGCCATAAGACATTTTAAAGCAATCTTTTGTTGGGTTTTTTATACCACCATGGCTTCAGTGGAATCTTTGTTTGAATTCTTCTTGTCTGAATTTTTATTGCTGTAGTAATTGTTTCTGCTAGTACTGTCTTTTTACATTTTAAATTATTTCTGCAACCTTTTCTGAGGACAGACAGATATTCTATTAGATATATAAGCCCTCAATATTATAAGTTCTAAAAGCAGTTAAGGATTTTTTTCAGTCATTTTTGTTAAAATTTTGTCAGACAGAAGCCGTAATTTTATGCTGAAGTACATTATGCATAAAGGCTCTCCCACTTCTGTTGGGAATCATACCTCAAAAGAGGTGTTCTGCAGCATTTTCATTTCTGAGGCCTTCAAACCTTTCCTCAGTTAAACTTTAGGTTGCAGTTTGTCCTTGAAACACTCTAGGGGAATTATAATTTATATATTTTGATGCTTCTGTTCTAGACCTTTTTTTCCACTTCTCATTCATAATGAAATGCACTAGTGGTTTTTATGGTAAAACTTTTGTTTTGCTCCTGATTGCTGTAAGGGGTTTTGGAACAAAAAAAATTGCTTTTCTTGTCTGTTAAGTCTAGTAGAGTGAAAACCTATTTTAATGACTAAACAGCTAGGGCAATGCTAACTTTATTTTTAAGTATCAATTAAGAATCAATTACTATTTGGAAGAACAACAGAATAATCAAGTATTGGTGATGCTGCATCATACAAGAAGTTTCTAAGGAAGTGTGTTCACTGCTGCATAGTTTCATTCATGAACTGTATAGCTCAAGTTGTCTCATTTTTTTGAGAATTTATTTTTTTTCTAGAAAATAAGTAAGATTTGTCTTAAGGAAATACCAGGAAAAATACATTATTATCATTTTAACTGCCTGTAGATAGTCAAGGGACATCTTAGATTGTGAGAATTATTGCTTTAAGAGGATTTGACTTTGTTTTATGGTACAGTAAGAATAATTTTCATAGTAATCATCTGCTAAATCAGTCAGAAATTAAATATAGTACTAGATTTGGTTTTTTCCCCAGAAGATTTTTCAGGTGGGTTTAGTGCATCCACAAATGGAAGAGAGAGCTGGTGGACACCAGAGGGAGGCTGCTCATGATCATCTTTGAAAGGTCATGATAATCAGTCCAAGAGACTGGAAGAAAGCAAACATCATCCAGAGCTTTGGAAGGGGCAGCAAGGAGGATGCAGGGAAATACCAGCCAGTCAGCCTTACCTCAGTCCCTGGAAAGGTGATGAGTCTCTCGTTTTGGAGGCCACCTCTATCCAAAGTTCTCTCTTTGTTTGGAAGCACACTCCTCCCACACCTCAATACTACACAGAGCTCTCATGTAAAACTAAATCTTCAGTGTTCCGTAGAGCTTTTGGTTTGAAGCACTGTGCTGTAAATCCTGTAGCGGGGATTTAAGTGGAAGAAGATGTCCATTCACAACCTTCAACCTGTCAGTTCTATGGAATCATTCCCCTTTTTTCTCATAGACCTTAATTTTTCTCTTTCCTCATGTAATAGGATTCTTCAACTTGACACAAGAGAGATAGAGAAATTAATCAATATATTTTTTCCATGTCATTTAACCAAAAAAGTTTCACTTGCATTTGAATTTGTTAGACTGAAGCAGCATGTTTCCTTTAAAATTTCCTTTCAAGAAATTAATGAAAATCTGAAACAAGGTAAGGAAAATTCTTCCCCCCTTCTGAAATCGATATTTTGCTCCTTTTAAAATTATTAAAACTTCGGAGGCTTCTTGCGGTTTTTTTTTATAGTCCACATATTTGCTCTTAAATAAATCTCTTGATGTATAAATTTGTCCCAGGCCTCTGAAGCCACTGTGCTCCATCACATGAAAATCCATGTTCTTCTACTTAATAAGATCATAGGACAATAGGGAGTCTATTTTAGAACATACTAATGGGGTTAGAACATAATGGGGTTCAGCTCTGGAGGTATGGAAAGAGATGGTCTGGGGATGAAAAAAACTGCTTAAGTGAAATACTCTGTGAGGATGGGTGCTCTGTGAACATTTAAGCTGCAGTAGCTATGCCACCACTAACTATATTTCATAGAAGAATTTTTAATAGTATATGGAAGAGGCTTTTTTCTCTTGTCCTTTCTGAAGTTATTTATCTTCAGCAGCTCGCTCCTGAGATGCTTTCTATTTCTCACCTAAGAAGTCCTGGGAAAATAGATAAGCTGCTCAACATGCATTAAAGCTTTATCAGCTTCTGGACTGAAGTGCCCTTCAGTGAGAATGCCCAGGTGAATGCTACCCTCTTGTCTGAATTACTGAGATAAAAGAGGACAAGAAAGGCAGTCTGCAAGGGGGTAGTGACCCAGACAGCAAAGGGTTTTATAGGTTGAAACCAACCTTTTGTATTTAACCAAAAAATGGATAAATATTAGTGCAATACCTGCACTTCTGGTGCTTGTTTCCTGTGAGTAGTTGACTCAGCATTGCATCAGTTTGAGATTTGACATGCCTTTTTGCTGATCATCATTCTATGCCAATCTAATTAGTAAAGAATAAATGTATGGGTGATTGCAGTGAAACCCTTGTCCATTAGGTTGTGCAGCCTTCTAGACAAATAGAGCAGAAAGGAGGGGAGATGATTCTCACAGCTTTAACATGAGAACCAATAATATTCTTAAATCAGGTGTTACTTGAGTGTTTCTATTTAGTTTGTTAGCCACTTATTTAATCTCATGTCATGCCACCATCTAACTTAGTGTTTTGCTATCATCAGATTTTCTAGTCATTGTGATTTATGTGATGGTTATACATCTGTCATGTGTGCTGTGTATGCCATGCAGAACTGGTAAAATATCCATTTTTGAGACTTAGAGGGGAATGGCAACTAACCCTCCAGGTTAGACATGGAAGAGGGATGAAAAGATGAAGTATTAAAAACAGTTATTTAGTTGAACTGCCAAAAGTTGCCTAAGGATTTCGCAATACAGATTATTTGGATGATAAAATGGTAATGGTATTTCGTACTGGTATGTATAAACCAATGCCTATGAAGAACTTAACTGCAGCTATGCATGTATAATAGTGAGTTTAAACAAATTACATTATTCTGGATGAGAATTATAGGGTCATTGGATGACAGTGTGAACACAGTGGTGAGGTGTTAAGCAGTACTCTGAAAAACAGGTAAACCTTCAGAAATAAATAGGAAAAGGAGAACAAAACCATAGCTGCCATGAGGTTATTGCAGAAGTACTGTATTTATAAATATATTAAATGTTAAGCCTCTTAAAACAGAAATGACACAGTCCATGTCCTTCCTGTGCTGGAAACCCCAGAGCTGGATACAGTGCTCCAGGTGGGGTCTCAGCAAAGCAGAGGGGCAGAATCCCCTCCCTCACCCTGCTGGCCATGTTGCTTTTGGTGCAGGCCAGGACACGTTTTGCTTTCTGGATTGTGAGTGCTCATGGCTGGGTCTCTCATTCACCAGAACCCCTGAGTCTCATTAGGGCTGCTCTCAATCCCTTCATCCCCCAGCCTGCAATGGATACTGGGCGTTACCCTAGCCCAGGTGTGGCACCTTGCATTTGATCTTGTTAAACTGCATGGTATTCCCATGGGCCACTTTTCAAGCTTGTCCAGGTCCCTCTGGGTGGCATCCTGTCCTTCAGATGTGTCAACTGCACCACTCAGCTTGGTGTCATCAGCAGATTTTCTGAGGGTACTCTTAATCCCTTCATCTATGTCATTAGTCAAGATATTAAATAACACTGATTCCAATATGGACCCAAACCCAAAGCCTTTCATGTGAGTATCTCAAAGTGAAAATGAAGAGAGGTTAAACTCCAGTGCTTTCAAAGAAAATGAGAATTCTGGTGCATGACATATTTAAACTTAAGAAAGAGATGAAGGTGAACTCATTGTTTTAAGTTTTAATTCATTTCTAGAAAGCTTTTTTTTCTCCTAGCTAAAATACTGTGGATGACTTTGAAATAGGGTATCTCTGAGCTTTGTCCCTCTATGAGATCAGCTGTAGCAATATATGTATCTCCAAAATGCAACATTTTCAGGGATTCATCCCTGGGATTTATACTGGTAAATATTAAAAGCTATTGTTAAATCTTTATAATTGTCTCCAAAGAAAAACTTTGTAAACTCTGTCTCTAGTATTCACCATTAAAATCTGTGTCACAGAAATATTACTATCCTTGTTATTTTTTTTTTATCTATTGTTTTTTGGATTGCAAACATGAGTATTGTCAGCTCTGTGGGTGTCCAGGGTTATTATGTGGGGTGTAACCAAACTATGTATTCTACTCCCATCTGCGTTATTCCTGATGAACTGATAATAGTGGGTCGTTTGCCACAGCTGCCCAGTGCACACCCAGCCCTCAGGCTACAAGCTGGGTGTTTGATAAGGGAGACAGGCAAACCCTTGGTGGCAAGGTAGTGTTTGTCTCACAAATCGACTCAGCCATGATAACTACACCCCAGCCTAAGGGGGGGTCCTCTCTGCCATGGGCCATAATGGCTCAACAACCCCACTGGGCAGCTGTAACGACCTAGGCCATCAAGAACTCCCCAAAAGATCCTGTGACTCATAGGATATCATTCTATTGGGAAATTCCCCACTCTGGGGGAGGTACTGGACATTCCTGCCTGAATCTGCCCATATATAAACTGGGTGCTTTTGGGGCTTCGGACACCACCGCCACAAGAAGAAGCTGTTCCTGGGCATGGCCGCACCCCTGGGCTACATGCTGGGGCTGGGCCATGGAGCCACAGGTTTCACCACCCACTCTGACTTTGGCCCTGCCCTGTGGACAGCCATCATGCCCCTCTGGGAAGAGAACTCTGGGGGACCAGATGAAGCAGAACCAGACAGTGGATGATGAAGGTGAGAACTTGAATGACACCAATCATGATGATTTCAATGGCTATACTGGGAGCCTGTTCTCAAGTGGCCCCTATTAAAGTGATGATGAGGAAGCAGATGCTATTGATGTGGCTTTGGATAAGAGGATGGATGAACACAGAAAAGAAAGAAGGTAACAACAAGAAAAAAAGGAAATAGAAAAATACCATATGGAACAACCTAAAATTCAACAGCACTTCTCAAACTTGAAACGGAAGTTAGCGGAGGTTACTGAGGAGGAGTGGGCTGAGTATTCCAGAGGCTGGTGATGCCGGGAATAAGCATCAGAGGAATCCTCGGTACAAGAAGCTGACCCCTGTCCCTGACAGCTTCCTTGCAAAGCATTTACAGTCAGGGGAGAACCATACTTCCATGGACCCACATCAGACACAGTTTGGTAGATTGAGTACTCCGTATCCAGGGAGAATGAATACACCATACCCAGGAGGAATGACACCAGGCTTGATGACACCTGGGACAGGTGAATTGGATATGAGGAAGATTGGCCAAGCCAGGAACACCTTGATGGATATGAGGCTAAGCCACATGTCAGACTCTGAGTGGCCAGACTGTAGTGGACCTGAAAGGATATTCGACAGACTTGAATTCCATGATTCTCACACATGGAGGAGATACTGATGATACCAAAAAGCCTGTTTATTCTTGAAACTGTCCAAGAGACCAATCCTCATCATCCATCAGCCAGGATAGCATCAGCCCAACTGGAGGAGGTCACTTGCAAACTCTAGGTGGCTTGAAACCACATCATGAAAGGAACAGATGTGCCCTGCGACTGAAGATGTTTCGTTGAAAGCTGCTTGGCTTCAGCCTGGAGATACAGCTGTTGTGGCCCAGGCTGTTGGCACCTTCCACAGTCTTTCTGGATCTATATCAGAGCAGCAGAGCTGGAGATGGGTATCTGTGCCAAGAAATGTGTCCTTAGGAAAGCGCTTGAGCATGTTCCAAACTTGGTGCATTTGTGGAAAGCAGCTGTGGAACTGGAGCAACCTGAGGATGCCACGGTCATGCTGAGCAGGGCTGTGGAGTCCTGTCCAGCCAGTGCTGAACTGTGGCTGGTGCTGGCAAGTCTGGAGACATACGAGAATGCTCCTTAACAAGCATAAGTCCTTAACAAAGCCTGGGAGAATATCCTGATGGATTGTCACATCTGGGTTACTGCTGCTAAACTGGAGGAAGCCAATGGAAACACCCAGATGGTGGAGAGCCATCACATCTCAGGTCTAACAGTGTGGAACTCAACAGGGGGCACCAGATACAAGATGCTGAGCAATGTGATAAAGCTGGAAGTGTGGCCACATGCCAGGCAATCATGCAAGCTAGGATTGGCATTGGGATCGAAGATCAAAAACAACTTGGATGGAAGATGCAGACAGTTGTGTTGCTCATAATGCTCTGGAGTGCCCAATCTATTTATGGCTATTCCTTGCAAGTTTTTCCAAGCAAGAAGAGTGTATGGCTGTAAGCAGCCTATTTTGAAAAGAGCCATGGAACCAGAGAATCCATGGAGGCTCTTTTGCCGAGAGCCGTTGCTCACTGTCCCAAAGCAGAAGTGCTGTGGCTCATGGGAGCCAAATCCAAGTGGCTGGCAGGAGATGTGCCAGCAGCCAGAAGCATCTTGGTCCTGGCTTTCCAGGCCAGCCCCAATAGTGAGGTCATGTCTTCTTGCACTGCATGTATTCTAACTCAAACTAAACTCAAAGCTCTTAATTTAGGGAAGGGGTCATATTATATGGTCACCTGTGATAGCAAGGATCTGAACTGGACTTGGACAGGTGTTCCATCTAGCACTCAGTTTCTGGACACAACTTCTAAAGCGTCTTATCAAATAATTCCTTTGTGCAATATTATCAGTGCCTTGTGGAGTGGCTGGCTAGATGTCTAAAAGACTCTCACAAGTGAGTAAATTTTCAAAAGTGTTCATTTTTTCCTTGTGTATTGAGTCTGCAGTTGTCAAAATGGAAAGGTTTGTGTTCAGAAGCAGTGCCTTCTTCTATGAGGAGAAAATTGGCTCATATGGATGTATGAAACTTACTAATTACTGCATTTGGTTATTACTTCTTGGGGAGGAGGGAAATATTGGCTGCTTTTCTCCCTTGCTTCCTATCTCCCCTTCTCTCAGGTGACTCAGTGTAGACTAATGGAAATAGGACAGTACTTACAAGTTCATTTTATTAATGGGTAGTATGACCACATAGAACAGAAGTAACTACTGAGTGACATTGTGTAATTTCTCTGTTTTAAGTGTAGCAATTTGCTATTATCTTGAAAAGCTCCAAAGATGCCTCCTTATTTGTGAAGAACTGCTCCCAAGTGCCACATAGCATTTTGCAGTCTGCCCTGGGATGAAAGTGTTGGCAGGACTTAAAGTACTGATAATGTGAAACTTGTACTTGCAGCTGGCTTCCATGGAGAGTTTTAAAATCTAAATCTAACTCCATAGTTATTTAACTTTTTTTTTTAGTTACTGTATTGAAACTTATTTTTAGGTTAGTTACTCTCCTCCCCCCTTGGAAATAAAACCAGTCCCATGCTACAGGGGTCTTTGTGTGTTCCATCAACTCCATTCTTAATTCTGGATAGCCTTTGCTGTCCAGCCAGGTTCCCCAATCCTCTCTGTGGTACCTTGGGCAGCAGCAGAGCACATATTTGTGCTCTAGCCAAATTATGTTCAACCACAGTCTGCAAATGGGGTTGGGAGTAGGGCAAGGGATAGGGCTAGCAGAGGAGAAAGGAGGGGTAAGAATAGTAGGGAGACAAGCAAAAATGCTGGGAAGCCTGCATGAATGAACAGAGACTTCCTTACAAGACTCAAACGTAAAAAGAAATTGTGTAGAAGGTGGAATTGAGAACAAGTAATCAGGAAGGAATAAAGATGTGTCTTCCAAGAATGCACTTAAAAAAGCCAAAGCTCACCTGGAATTGGATCTTTTGAGGAAGGTCAAAGACAAAGGCAACAAGAAAGGCTTTAATGAAATAAATGATTTTTTTTTCAATTTAGTAAAAATAATTAATTTTAAATATGGGAGGTTTGTGTGAGTTGTATCTCACTACAGAGAGGCCCTGCAGAGAGAGATTTAGACAAGTTAAGACTCCTTGGCAATGGAGTTTAACAAGGGTGAGTGCCAGGTTTGGACCTAGAGTGGGTCAGTCAAGTACAGACAGACTGGAGAATGACTGGAAAGCAGCCCTGCAGAAAGGGACTTGGGGGTCCTGGTCCCTGGCAAGTTGAACATGAGTCAGCAGTGCCCTGGCAGCCAGGAGGGCCAACCCTGTCCTGGGGGCATCAGGCCCAGCATCACCAGCCAGGCAAGGGAGGGGATTGTCCCACTCTGCTTTTCACTGGGGCAACCTCACCTCGAGTGCTGGGGGCAGCTTTGGGTGCCACATATAAGAAGGATATAAAGGTATTAGAGAATGTCTAAAGGAGGACTACAGAGATGGTGAACAACCTTGGAGGAAGCCATACGAGAAGTGGCTGAGGTCTGTTCAACCTGAAGAAGAGACTGAGGAGAGACCTCATTGCAGTCTACAACTTCCTCAAAATGGGAAGCGGAGGGGCAGGTGCTGATCTTTTTTCTCTTGTGACCAGTGACAGAACCCAAAGGAAGGGCATTGAGTTATGTTGGAGGGATTTTGGTTGGATATTAGAAAAAGGTTCTTCACCCAGGGGATGGTTGGGCACTGGAACAGGCTCCCCAGGGAAGTAGTCACAGCACCAGCCAGCCAGAGTTCAAGAAGCATTTGAACAACATCCTCAGACACATGGTGTGATTCTTGGGGATGGTCCTGTGCAGGGTTAGGAGTTGGATCCTTCAGTGATCCTTGCGGGTCCTTTCCAACTCAGCATATTCTATGATTCTGTAACTTTGTAGGCTGTTTGACTTGCTTTCAGTCTCTGTGCCTTGGCCCAACACCTTGTTTGCTTCTGGAATGCAGTTCCCTGTTTCTCTGGCTTGCCTTTTTTGCCTTCTGTGTTTCCTCTCCCCATGGCTGTCCACCACTTTCCTCTTAACATGATGCCCATCTTTTGGCACATATTGGTCTCTGCAGGTGCTTACTCACTATTTTTTTTTCTTTTGCCTGAGTATCCTTCTGTCCTGTTCTTCCTCAGCCTCAGACAAATTTGTTGTTGACAGAATAAGGCCAAGAAATGTAAATATTGTGAAAGTATTTTCTCATCACTTCAACTGGAAGCTCTTATTCATGTTTTCTTCTGAGCCTCACACTTGAGAGAGAGGAGAAGAAAATTTTGTTCAAGAGAGTGGAAGTCATATTTTTTCAGATCTGATGCCTTCTATCTGCTTAGAAACCAAGTTAACAAACTGAGAGGTCTGGAGATGCCCCAGTGACTAAGGTTGGGAAAAAGATAAAGGGAAAAGATAACAACTACTACATACTTTTTGAATCATCTTATAGAATTTGCTTATGCCATTCAAGTTTCATATGTCACTGGAGCCACTGATGCTAGATTCAGGTGTGAGCCCCAAGCTGAGAATAATGTCAACATGTGTAAGTCTTGGTGACAATTGCCAGACTTGAGCAAATGAGTTGAGTTTAAGCACACTCTGCTTTCTTCGAAGTGGATCTCTACAGGGAAGCCCATTTCCAATGGTTCTGTGATGAGGGTCCCTGGAGCTGCCCAGGGTGTGAGCCAGGGCTGTGTTTTGCCTGCTAGTTCACTGTACCTCATCATTACATAAAAATGAGAAATATTTCAGGATGTTGAAAATGTCATCCCAGCTGAGCTGCAAGCTTCTCCTCCCAAAGGTTTTGCTGATGTACACATTACTATTCCCTGTCCTAGGATAGTCTGCCCAGTGCTTTCCCAACCCCAGGAGGTTTCTGGGGAACCAGGAGCCATCTGAAGTACAGGCCAGCAGGGGTTGCTGTAGGAGTAGGAGATGGAGAAGATGCACTGCCTCCTTTTTGGAGAAGCCCTCCCTGAGGGTTTGTTCCTGCTGCCCTCTTTTCCCTCCTACCACACTCAAGCTTGCTTGGGCTGAGTAGTGGATTCCCAGCACGGAGTAGGTGTCTATTGCTTACTCACGGCTTTGTGTATTTTGTGCATTCATAAATTAAATACTGAGTTTCATCCTTAAAATGCTGAAACTAACTTGAAAGCTCGTATTTTGACTCAATAAATTTTGAATGCTGTTTTAATATTTATTGTTTATGTAAAAGTGGATAGTGATATTCATAGTGCTTGTTTCCAGGTGCCCATAGATTATTTCTATAATGTCATTTTGTCACTCACTCTAGAACTTGCTGATATCTTTCAGGACTGGGACAAAATTGAATTGGGAATGATTAGTTTTGTCCATTGATTGAATGTTGAGTTTTTCCCCTTAATTCCTGTGAAATCACCATTAGCTATTTTGGCTGCAGTTCTGTGTTGGGTTGAGGCAGTGCTACACTGTAAATCAATATCTTTTCAAAAAGACTGCTGTAAATTGCCTAGATAGCATATGCATGGTTACTTTGGCTGCAATGCTGCTGCAGAGCCTGGATACTCTGCCTTTCTGGGAACTCCACAGGCAAGTCCATCATATAGTAAAAAAAAAAAAATCTTTTTAGAAAGAGCATAGTATTGCTGATGAAATTTAGACAGAGAAGTATTGTACCCTCGGTGCTCATCTGTACCTTTTATATTCTACTCCACTGGGATTACCCTGTCTTGAGGGATTTCTTTGTTTGCTGCTTTAGATTTCCCCCTTTCTTAGCTGTAGTACAGCCGTACCATTTCAGCTTGCTAGTGCAGAAAGATGCTGTGAATTCAGTTGCTGAATGAGCCCGGCCTGACTGCAAACACTAACATTGCTAGAGAGATGCCAAAGAGTTGCAGGTGAATCTGACTTGATCTGGGCAACAGCAAAACGGTAAGATGGGGTTCGTTTAAATCTCTGGGATTAACTGGGTGCTGGGGTTTCCTGTTTCAACCTGAAGCCTAGTTATCACATGCTTCCAACTTGAGCAGGATTCATTCTGTGCATGTCAGGGTGGGTTTTCTCGGGAATGCTTAACATCCAGGCAGAGGGAGGTGGTGGGAAGCTGGGAACGCCACATGAGACCTCTCGGCAGCCACCCTGGTGAGATTCCCCAGCAGTATTGCCTGCGGTTTGTAAATACCAGGGAAAAGGTAGGGGAAGGCTTAAAAGCGATGCTTTTCTCGGTACAGCTTTGTATCTCTCTCTCGCTCTGGCAGCCTTATTTATAATTGTATTAAGAGGATAGTATGGGCAATTTTTTCCGATACATGCTTGGCTGAACGCCCTCTGGGATGAGTGAGTGAAGGACGTGATCAGCCACTTTTTCATCTCTGCTAACAAGTCTGTGCATTTTGATATATCTGAATAAATGTCTATAACAGTTACAGATTTTCTGTGTGGTAGAAGATAAAATTAAAACTATCCTTTATAGATACATACTATATCATAGATGTCAGAATATTTTTTTGCCTTATTAACCTCTGTCATGATTTTATTTCTCTTGCATGCTTTAATATAACAAAAAGTGAGGTAGTCTTTTTAGTTAGTCATTCTTGAATGCTTATGTAGGAGTGTGTTGACAGCGGTTTGGATCTTAGTGGAATATTTCAACATATGAAAGCTTAGAGCAGCAGCATGTTCAGGGAAAGAGAGGAAGAAAAGAGCAGCAGTTACCATTAGTACAAGACAGAAAGATTAAAATGTGGCCATAGTATGGAATTATTTGAATTATTTCTGATGACTTAACTGACAGCTAGTGTGTTTCAGTTGTAGATCAAGCCATAGAAAACTCTCAACAGAAATCCACTGGAGCTGAATAAAAAATAGTATTTCACCATATGTTCTACTATTTAAAGGAAATGAACTGTGGTAGTAATGGTAGAGTGATGAGAGATGGTTTTTGCTATTACTAGTTAAGGACAAAAGCAAAGGGGCTTTTTTCCTAGAGGAGAACGCTTATCTTTATGCAGCATGTGAATTATACTCCAAGAAGAGATCAGTTGTATATCGCTGTGGGATCAAATAACTAGTTTGACAGGGATTCATGTTTGCTTTTTCTGTACTTGCCAATTAAAGGGTTCTTCTTCTTTGTCACTGATAATGATTAAAGGGTAAAGACTCAGTCCTACATCAATTATTTTCTGAAGGTTTCATTATTATTTGCTGGATTTCCTTCTTTAAAAAATGCTATATATACTGCAATGTAAGTGATGTGAGGTGGTCACTTCCACACTATATGCAACCTTAATTTACACAGATTTTTCTCAGAAAGTAGAGATGCCTTTTTCTTTTTTTTTTTGAGAATTACCTGTAATGTTTTTATTGCAAGAGTTATATCAGTTGTGTTATTTTTTTAATGATTTTTATGGAAGCTTTAATTTGCTTATATTGTCATGCCTATTTAATACATTGCAAACCATTGTTTAATGCATAGAAGTAATCCAACCACTTGTGTTTGCCCACACATTGTACAACGAATGGGAGTCCAGGCATGAGGGATTTTCTTGAAGCAAATTTTGAATTGTATTTTTCTGTTAGTGTTATCTTTTCATCTACTTCTATGTGTGAAATTTGTTGCTTCCATCACCTTTCTGCCTCCAAGTGTTCTTTCTCCCAAGTCTAAAGTCATCATCTCTGTTTGCTGTGTTACTACTGTCTCTAGCGTTCCTGCATTTTAGTTCTCTGAGCTTAAGAAAATAATAACATTTTGGACGTATTAATGGCCCTGATTTCAGGAAGAAAGAACTTCAAGGAGTTGTAACTGAGCAGGCAAAATATCATCAAGATCTCGTCTAAGTGCAAGGCTGCCCAGCCATTGATGTCCTGTAGCAAAAATGGTCACTTATTTTGTTTTGTTTTGTTTTGTTATTTTGCTGTGTAAATCTTAAACAAAATCAGTACCTAAAATCTCTAAAACTAGATCTGCTCCAACAAGTTTTGACATTTTCCCCTCACACTGTTGACACTGATGGGCTGTTTGGAGGGTTGACCTCCGAGCAGGTGCTCTGTCTGTCTCAGACAGGCGGTTCTTGTTTCTCCCAGAGCCCCACAGATGAGAATGTGGGTAGAGCCATGAAGGGGCTGTGATTAGGCTGAAGAGCAAGGGTGTCTGTCTGGTCCCACAGGGCAGCTGGCATGGCAGCTCTGCTGGACTCCAGCTGTGGAGGGAAGGAGTAAGGGATTATTTTGTTTTTTAAGGGAGATCCTTGCACGGTTTCAGCTTCCACTGGGCATCTGCCCCTCTATATTTCAGTAGCTGCCCTGAGTGGATCTTTGGGGTCAGCAGGAGTTTGCTGGGGTGAGTGTGTGTGCGTGCTCAGCCTGGGGCAGGTGAGAATTTGGGCTGTCATGTTCGGCAACTTCGGTATAAATGAGTGCAGATGTGCCCCTTAAAGGTCACAGGAGCTGCTGAGCAGAACCAGAGAGCTCTGTTGGGGTTATTTCCCTTTGAAGTCCCAGAAAGGCAAAAATAGTCGCTATCAGGGAGTGCTGTACAGGGTTTGTAAACTGGGATTGATAATACTAGTGTTAATATGTTCCTAAGTGTTTCAGGTGTTGATAATTACAGTTTACAAGCCCTGTTGAAATGGAGTATCCTAGCAAATATTAACTGAAACAACAGAGAGCCTGTGCAGTATCAGTTCTCCAAAGCCTGTTTCTGAACTAAAGAAAAGAGTAGTTTGGGAAGAACAGGTTAATTACTGTTTTGTAGTTGAGTTCCCTTAGATAGGTCCTTGCTGACTTTTAGAATACCTGATTAAGTTTTTTTTTCCGCTACCAGGTTAGGAAGGTCCCTGAATGTACTGACGATGTTAAGAATCTGACTTTTAAGGACATTCTTTTTCTTAATACTGCTATTATAATGTTAATGTCAGGACAAGTTCTCCCAGTAGCAACTCTATCAGTCCTTAAGTGCTCCTTCCACCTACATGGTGACTTTTGTGTTTTGGTATGGTTCAGTAAATACCTTTTTGTGACTGCTTTTTGCTTTTGAGATAAGTGTATTGTATATTGTCAGAATCATTGATTATATGCATCTCTTTGATGTGTGGCGTATTTTTCACTGATATCTTTCATTCCACTCCCTAATACAAACCTACATATATTTCTGGATTTAGCAGTTCAGTAAAAAGCAAGTAATGAGATAGTAATTTAACATAGTACTGGATGTTGAATTCACGGGGGTGATTTTGTATTATAAAAGGTTTGAATCAACCCTATAAACACATCATTTTGCCTTTGTAGAAGTAACTTCTGGGCTTTCTCTCTATTGCTGGTGATCTTACTCTTTTGTTTATCATATTCCTGGGTGGATGGGCTTCTCTGAAGTTGCTTTATCAGTTCTGCAGAGGACATGGGAACATGCAGTTTTATCTGTTAGTTGTCTTTGTTTTGGTGTGCTAGTGAGAAATTGTGTGAAAAGTGTTAGTGGAGATTTTTCTTTTATTTTGCAAGTATTTTTAGGATTTGTTGTTGGAATTTGTGTGCATTAATTCTAGAGCTGAACTTCCTATCTCATCCTGCTGACTAGATCTGTTGCAGCTTCTGATTGAAAAATAACTTGATAAACTTCAGCTAGATGTTATATAAATGTAAAATAACCTAAGCTAGTAACAAATACCATATCAGCAAGCTTTTGATCCAGTCTGTATCATTCTATCTAGGAAATTGAATAGAATTTATGTCAATTATATTTCAGTTTTGCTGTGTTGGATGTTTGTAATTTAATATTGAATAGTATGCAACTTACCTGAAGAAGAAAATAACGAATGTTGCCAACTGAGCAGAGAGGAAGTAAAACCACTAGGAAAAAATAATGTCTATTTATATATTGGGAAAGCTCAGCTTCACTTAATTCATTTCTGATCCTTTTCAGTCTACAGGCTTAGAGCATTTGAATATGTCCTTCTCCAGTTTATTAAATCTTTGTGGAAGTACACAGAAAATGTATTGAAACCTTTAGGGAATATAAGTAAAACAGCTTTGCCCAGACTTCCCTGTAAATAGTGAGGGTTTTAATGAACAGATGGGTTCTGCTGTTAAATATTGGCTATAGAAATTTTATTTTAATGTAATGCAGAAGAGTTGTCTTGAAATGTTCTACGGTTTGATGATGGGGTGGTTGGTTTTGCTGCTGCCTAGGAAAATGGTGGAACCAGCCCCCTAACTTTCAAGTTTGCAAGGAATTTTCTGTATTTGTCAAAATAGTCCAGATACATAAAATTATATAATTATAAAATGATAGTACTGCTGGTAGGCAGCTGTGCAGGGTAAGCTATGCAAAATATCTACAATCACTCCCAGTTTTGTGACGTTTTCTTTATGAGAAGCTTCATGTACTATGAGGTTGGAGGACTTCTCATACTGATACTCTAATGACAGATGTGATTTTTGACCAATTTGATTCTTAGAATTTGTTGCTTGTTGAAAGTGATTCATGATGAACTCACAGCTTTGGAGGTGCAAATTGCCACCAACCGCAGAAGGCTTGGCTGCTTTGTACTGTTACAGCTTCTTCTTTAGAATTCATTTGAGCACAGTCATAAGTTTACTACAGCACATGTTTTGGCTTGAACACATCAAAGAAGCAGCAGCGATTTTCACTTCTCTGTTGAAATACATAGGTTTTTTTTTTTTTAAAAATGAGCATTATCTCTATGCTGTTCGTAGAATTCTCATTATAAAATTATAGTCATCCTTCTTGTGATGAGCTCTTCTCAGTATAAGCATGAAACCTCTGCATTGTAAGTTTTATACATCTTGGCAAGAAAAGACATACTGGAGTGTTCTTCATATTCTGAGTAACTTAATATGCTATAATTTTCAGTTATGCTCCTGACTAAAGTCTGAATTTTAGGATATGTTTTTCAGTGTAGCACATTATGCACTGAGGAGCAAGTTTCATTATGCTGCCTTACACTTCTTTTGCTTTGAAAGTTATTGTGCTGCTGCAAGTCTGGCAAACCTGCAGTGGCTGCTAGAAAATTCCTTTGAGACTTTTCATTCAAGTTTTATAGAATTCTGTAACCAGGTCATTTGTCTGAGGGGAAAAAACCAGAAAGAACAAGTTAAAAAAAAAGAAGTCAGGTATATATGAAATCCAAACACAGATGAGGACTTCTCATTTAATTATTTGTGAAACTGGGCTTGTCATCCTCGTCTGAACTCTCAAACTTTCATGAAAGAAAGCAATGGCAGAAAGGTCGTGGATGGCTGTTACTAAGATTTCTGGGAGACTGAGTTGGAATGTAGGTTATTCAGATCTTGGAAGACTCCCCACACAAGAGAATAATGACAAAGTTGAAGCTCTTTTTCTGCCTCTACCTTTATACTGTGCTGATTTGATAGAGGATATTTTGTCAAATTCAGTGGTTTGGAAGATAATATGTAGAGGAGCAGATCTAGAAACACCCAGAGAGCTTGTCTTTCCTTGTGACATTCATCTGCCTTGGAAGCTGCATTTCTCAGCCTGTAGGGTTGTTGACCTCAGGGGTGAAGCAAGTAAGAGCAGGAGAGATTTCTTTCTTGGTGCTAGAATGAAACTTTGAAATGCATTAGCAGAATGAAGCAAGCAACTCTGATTACCTAGTATATCCTCTGGCTTTTGCTAAAGAGAGTTAAAAAGCAAAAGAAAGGAAGAAAAATGAAGAAAATAGGGAAAGAAATGAAGTAAGTAGATTTTAATGTATTTTTTTTAATGAAGGAAATGGAATGCAGAAAGAAGAGCCATTCTAGTCTTGAATTATTTCTTGCAAAGCACTTTTAAAGCATCTGCCGAAGCTAACATGAGAGTGGCATTGATTTGTTAATTAATGCTGCTTCATTGCAATGAAGGTTGTTATCACACCAGCCAAAAGGTAACTGCAAAACCTTTCCACCTGCAAATGTGGAATATTTCACAAAGATGATAATGACCTATCCCCTTCATCTTTTGTTTTAATTTAAAAAGTGCTCTTCAGCATTTATGTGGAGAGCATATATGTGAAAGGTCTTGAGTAGCTGGGCTTAGGTCATACACTGTCAGTTGCATGACCAGATCTCACTAACAGCAGTGTTTCTGTTGCAGTCCTTGCTTGTAAGAGGACTTTTTTTTTAGTTTCAGTCTGAAGTACTTGATGATAACTGTGAAAGAATCAGGAGGCTTGCTAGGGATAGGCAAAGGAGCCTAAAGGAACTGGGCAGAACCTATTTTCAAGGCATGGAGTTGTTTACAATTTATTTTCTTAAAAACCTTACTGACAGCCTCAGAATCTAGCAAGAATAGGCATTTTGTTGTCAAGTCTCTCAAGATTTCTCACACTTGAACTTGGCAGTGGGAAGACTTACTGCATTTATGGATATGCCTTTGATAACTTCATGATCAGGGGGAGTTTTGGAGGAGAGAATAAAATGATAAACCTGTAAACTCAGAAAGACTTAATATACTGTTTGCACAAAACCACTAATAATGCACTTATGGAAAGAAAACTGTATAAACTAGCACTGGCACATGTAGCCATCTGTTGGAGCAGGAGGCTGATATGGAAAAGGGATTGAAAATATTTTTTTAATCTTTATTTTTAAATCCTGTTCATATGGTTACAGAGGAGGATAGACAACAGATACAAGTGGGTAACTAAGTAAGAGTATAAAAACCACCTGTCACAACTTCTTGGGAGAATGTTTATGTTCAGACACTTTCTCCACTGCTTTTCTGGTTACCAAGGCATCCTTGGCTTGTGCCTGGCTGTGGAAGCTGCCTCTCCCACACTGACACCTCTGCTGATCCTTAACTCTGCCCTCCTGTTTGGTTTATTGGAAGAGTAACCCTCCTACTTTTGGATGCAGCAAGTCTGGAAGCAGGTTAATGGAAGCAGCACCCTGACTGCAATTTCAGGAAAGGCTTGCATGGCATATTGCATTACAGACCATTGTGACAAATGTGAGCACTGTGCAAGAAAAAGGAAGAATTTATTTGCCAGGCTTTATTACTAACACGGTTACTGTATTTTGGGGCATCAGTACAGAAATAGAGCAAAATGCCCCTTTAGATCAGCTCCGTTGAGTTTCTGTCTCTTTTCATGAATGTTAGAGGCTGTCAGGACTTCGGTGTGACCTTTATCTGAGACTCTGTCCTTAGGTGACTCCTCCTGATGTCTGTTGTCACAGAACACAGTTTTGCTTTGAGGACATGTGTAGGCTTTTATGGACCTAAAATCGAGTCCAGACTCTCTTGAAAACTGGACCTTTTTTCTCTGCAAGGAGATGAACATCAACTTTAATGGAGTGGAAACTCACTTTTCTGAAGTTAGGCTGTGCTATGAACAGAAAAAAAAAGTTTAGAAATGCTCAGGTTTTCCTTACCATGTTGAGGGCACCTAAAATAATTTTCAATAATTCCTGATTTCAGGATTGTGCTTGATTCAGAAATTATACTAATATTTAGGTATCAAGTTAGCAGAATAAATATGTACTATATTGCAGCTCTTGGTGTGTTGGTGGTGAAAGGCAAGAATTGTGTAACCAGTTTTAACATTCTAGTATAAATGTATAAAATGTTATTTTCTTTGATTCAGGTAAAAATCTTTTCAGATTTTTATGCAACTGAGATTTCTACCCCAGGTCTGATCAGTTGGTCTTTCTGTGAGGGTGACTTTTTTTCTCACTTGGGAATTCAGCACAGACATTTAATCTGCTCATTGAGTTCCATGTTTCAGACAAACAGAGAGAATTAATGTCAGAGCTTCTAGTTCAAAAATTCTCCCATCTGGCACTTCAGTGACCTTTTTATATTCGCCTTCTTCCATATGACAATGACAGTTGGTTTAACATCAGCTTTGACATCGGAAATAAAACGGCCATTTTGGGCAAGTGCCTTTGAGATGGGGTGTGGGAGGTGTATAAGTAAGTTTGTGATAGGTACAGCAAGGAGCACACCATATCCCCAGATACCATTTCCAGTCTCCAAGCTCTGTTTTCAGTTGCATTTGCTAGTTCATAGCTAGCATTGCTAGCAATCCCTGTATCCAATTACAGTTAAATAAATATTACCCAAAAATATGAATTATAATTCTGGGACACACAGAGAGACCATTCGGAGAGGAAAAGAAGTGTCTTATTTTACAAGCATTTTTTCCTTGCATTTTTCTTCCTTTCCACCACCCCCCGCCCCTTTTTTTTCTCTCTTACTCAAGTTCTCTTTCTGCTTCTTTTAACTGTGACCATCCAGTGTTCAAACGAAAGGGCTGGTGTAGGTGATTACAGGGAGGGGTGAGTGTGTTCAAGGACCTCTTTCAAGCATGAGCCTGATTGCACTGGTAGCTCTGGTATGAGCTGGCCGGTGATGTGCAGCATTACATGCTCTACTTCCCCTTTCACAATTTTATTCTCTCCCTTATCTCATCTCTTGTTCTTCACGGATCTTTTCCCGTATTGTAGAGTTCCCACTAACTAAGCTCTCTTCTCAACCTGTGCATGTTTCTGCTCATGGGTGCAGCAGTCATTTGCTGACCCCCTCTTGGGGAGGACAGAGAGTGCTACCAGATGGGCCAGGAAGAAGCAGGCAAGACTTCTGTTTAAAATGAGAGGGAGACTCCCTATTGCTTTGTTCTGCAAAGAGAATGAATCTGCAGATGGCTGCATTTTTATTTTCAACAAAGCTGCATATAATACTCCAGAACATTCCCAAACTGTGTTTTATAAGTAGCAAATGTCAAATTCCAGGGATGCCAGAATCTGCAGATGACTTGTGTTCTCAATTGCCATGGCACCAAAGCATGATAGAAAATAATATGGTTATAAAAGGTAATAAAAACTCATATCCAGATACGATTTTTCCAGTGAAAATGAGTGGCTGACTTTTATTCTAAGCAATTCAGCTGTTGAATCAGTAGAACTTAACTATATTTTTTTTCTTTATGCATCTCTCAGTTAAGTGCAAGTGCTAAGTCTTATTGTCTGTAATAATGAGATTGTTCCACTACTTTCAGTGGGCTTTGGCTCTACAAATGATAATCTATATCTTCGTAACATTTCACTTAAAAAAGCCCAAGTGCTTTACAAACTTAATTAGTGCTCCCAGTTTCTGCTTGTGATAGGGGCAGGATCACTGTTGTGAGCAGAAAAATGGAATAGTGGAGAGTTAAGGGACTTCCTTACCTCACATCACTCAGTAATTTTAGGTTGGGTTTTTTTCTTGTTGCATGCTAGATCTTAGGTTTCCCTGTATCTGGTCCTTTCATACCACATCTCCTGGAACGGTGCAAATGCTGCAAATTCCTTCAGATTTTTCAGTAGCAGTTTTTGCTGTTCACTCTGATGTTTACGCAACAGACGCAGAGTGTGGGGCGGATGGACCTATGCCGCCTCCTTCCCTGAAGCATCCCTTGTAGAGTCGCTCAGGTGGTGCCACAACAGGACCCACACAAACACACAGGTCCACCCCTGCAGATGGACACAGGCAGCCACTCACACACTCTGGAGCGTCCCCGGAGATAAAAAGGCAGGAGGAGCTATCTTGGACTTGCAGTTCCAAAGAGTTTATCGTAGTCCGCAGCACGGACCGACAATAAGAACCCACGAGGTGGAGACAGAGGCCAAATGAGTCCAAATACTGGAAATGGCAGGTTTTTATTCAGAGAACGGTAAGGGGCGGGCAATACATCATTAACCAATAGTCTGAGGGCTGGGGGGTGGAGACAGGGTTGATTGACAGAACAGGGATCAATGAGAGAGAGAGAGAGACAGAGACAGAGAGAGAGCGCTCACCAAGGACCAATGGGGTGCTGAGGAAGGAAGAACTTTCCGGCACAGTCACATATAAAGAGTAAAGGGGTGGGCAGGCCAACGTCCAGCTGACATAGGTGGATTAACAGATGAACATGAGGTAACCGATGGAGAAATGTAACCATTGAACACTCAGGGGGTAACCTCACACCTCGTGACTGTCCCACCAGCGTGCCTCTGCTGTCTTGGGACCACTCAGCTCCTCGGTAGCTCCCGAGGTGGACTCAGCCACCAAACACCCAACCAGTTGCTTTTCCCCCAGATTTACACAGCGGCAATGGCTGATAGAAAATAGTAGATGGTTGGCAATTCTTTTGATATTTTAGATAAGTCCATAGCCAGTGGATGACCAAAGTAAACATTTGTAGGATGGTAAATGTAGGAATTAAAGCCTGGATATAATGCATCTTCCTGAAAGCTGTGATGAGCTTCAGAGTAGGGTGTCTTTACAAGCATACAAACATTTTTAAATTTTTTTATTCTGTGTTGTAGGATTCTGACCTGTTCTGCCAGAATTGGTTGTACTTTGTTACTGAGGATATCTTTACTTACAGGAATAAACTCCACTGTTACGGGACAGTCTATATCTTACTAAGTACCTGAACAGGTGATTAGTTCTCGGTCATTCATGACTGTTTTAAAATTCATGAACTGTAAGACTATAAATTAGTTACATGGTTTAACTGCTCAGTCTTACTCTTTCAATGCTATATGATTTTAAACTGTAAATGAATTAGTCTAGCAATCTTTAATTATAAGAATCCTGTATCTTTGGGACCTCTTAATTTTGCTGACAGTGATGAAGTGAAAAAATCTCGCATTGAAACTGTATCACAATAACTACATCTGATACACCATTTATTATTTTCACTTTAATCCCAAATGCAGATTAAGAAGTATTGCTTGAAATGAGATATAAGGTGATTCAAAGAGGCATCTTAATTTAGAAATGGTTCCATGAATGATGATACTGATTTTTATTTATTTAATGGGGCTTATTACGGAGCTTTACACATGGAGAAAAATTGCTCTTCTATAAGAGATTTCAGTCTCTTAACTTCAGCAATATTCTTTATGGGAAAAAAACTGGCTAAATGCTGACAGTATGTTTTGAGATATGATAAGTACCATGATGTTAGTGTGGTGAAGGCTGTAGCCCTGTGGTCTATACTGATGTAATGATGACTAAGGTTCTTTATCCTAGAGCAGCCTTGGGATCTTCTCAAATTGATTGTGAGATTGGGCAGGAGAAGCAGGGGGAAAAAATACTGTCCAGGCTGTGTTGTTGTCTTTCATACATAGTCTTCAGATTCTGATCCACATCTAAGAAAGTTGCAAAGTATAAACTATGTTGTGCCTTTTTGTGGTTCTGAGATGAGGAGCTCTTTCTTGAGTGTTCAGACTCTTTATGTTAAGTAAATAAAAAAACCACAGAGAAACACTAAAATAACTTTTTTCAAGCTGCACTAACTTCTGTAATAGCTCAAGTAATTAATGAAATTGACATGAATATTCTGATTTTCTAGATGAATCTTCCTATTGTGATTTCTTTTAAAAGTAGACAAGAGCTCTTCAGGTTGCTGCAAAGTGGTTGTTTGCGCTGTAGGTTTTAAGTGGCCAAATGTCTCATCACAATGTCTCATTTTGTCTTTTAGTTGAGACAGATTAAATCATTATGGACAAATTTTAAAAGTGGGTTTATTTCAGTAATCAGAGTGTGGAGAATGTATGTGGCTTGGCAGCAGAATGTGGAACAACTTGGGCAAGTACAACTATGTATTTGATATTAATGATCCATGTGTGAGAAATGTAATGGGCAGGATGCTCATGGAGAGGTGCTTCTGTTGGAGCACACCTGGGCTGACAGGGATCTTTTTTCCAAGATCTGGAAATCAGATCTGGGATCAGGGACTCTCAGCTATTGATATTGTTACCTCACTGAGTAGGAATAGTCATTGCTGTTTTCCGGATTAAATCTTTTCCCACAAGATACCAAGTGTCTGGACAGTTTCTGAGTGCTGCTTTGGCAGTGCTTTTCCAAAGAGTAACTTCAAACACAAAAATTATTTTCTGTAGGACCACTCTGTTTTCAGTGTAGAAAAGTAAAACTCCTTAAAGGGAGACTGGTGTTGGGGTCTAGTTTAGCCTTTTCAGGATTTTCATCTTAGAACCAAAGCAGAGACTTTGAGGGTGAACATTATAATGTTCTACATGTGAAATTCTCTGGTGTGAATACTATACATATCACTCCCACTGTTTTGGCTTTCCTTTCATATATGTGTGTGTATATATATATATATATATATGTAATTATTATTATTATTGTTATTATTTATCTGCTCCTTGTCTCAGCCCCTGTCCTGTCCTTTTTGCCAACATCCATTTTTCATCATGGTTCCCTGAGGTACTGAGATTCCTGCAAGGTGGGAACTTGGTGACAAATCAGCTATTTCCTCTTTAATTTTTTGTGTCTGGGGCCACCTAACATGCCCAAAGTCAGAAGTGGTGAATAGTCCAGTAAACTCCTTGAGCCTCCTCTCTGATATGAGGTTTGGGAGGATAGTAATGTTTGCTTGAACAATCCATACATGATGCAGGGTTTTTTGTGAATTCCCTGCTATACCTGTAATAATTTGTAGCTTTTAAATGTATTAAGTTGTTTGGCCTTTTTTTAAATCCTGTATCCTGTAAAGAAGTGTGAAGGCATAAATGAAGATCCCATACCTCTGTTCCCCATAATTATGAGATCTGCTGACAAAAATACCTCTTCTGAAAGAGATAACTGTGGTTTCATTGCCCTACTTTAGAAAGCCAGATAGTTTTGGAAATAGTTTATACCTCAGAAAACTTTGCCTTGAATGTAGTTTGTGGTTGGAGAAACAAAAAATCATGGCAGTAACTTCTGAAGGCGAAAGAATCACTTCAAGTGTTGACATACCTTAATGTTTACTTGTATGATGACTTGTTTTAAAGAAATGACAATTAAAACTGCTTAATGCCTCATGCAGTTGGCTAGACAGAGGTTTCTTTAAATGCACAGAACATTCATACTGAAAGTTTCTTCCCCTTGATTGCATTTTATAAATCATAATTGTCATCTCGCATATGACAAAACAAGGTATCACTTGTATTGTCTCTACATACATTTGAGGTCAGTACTTTTAATAGTTAAGGTGCCATTGAATATCACATCTTCATGTAGCACCAGTTTTTGACTGTGGTGGCATTTACAGCATCTCAATGAGTGTGTGGACTCCACTGATTTCACTACAGCATTAGTTACATAGATAGGGAGGGCCAGTGAATCATATATATTGACTTCCTATACGTAATGGCTTGTTTTGCTTTGTTTTTTGTTCTGATAACTGTAACTAAATCAGATATTTAACAAAATTGTCTAGTTTTGAGGCAGCATTGGGAAAAGATAGTTTCCATAACTTTCTGGATCGTCATCTTTATTGAGGTTCACAAGGGTTGTTCTGTGTGTAAAAGAAGGGTTAGTAAAAGACTAGGGCCCACTCTGAAGACCCTATGACTAAGGTAGATAGTACATATGAAATGGGGTAAAAAGAAAAGTGTGGTCTTAGAGGTGGCAGAATGTAGTTAGAAGGGAAGTCTCACTATCCCAGAGGATCACACAGGAGCATCCAAAAGATTCTGAAAATGAACTGGTGCTCTTTACGACAAATACTGTGCTTTAACTGGAAAATGGTCCTTAACTCTCTTATGCAAAAAGAAATCTGGAAATGAGAAGGTGTGTTAGGCTTCTGCTGACTATCAGCAAGGAGCTATCAGGTGGTAGAAACTGGTTTACAAGTCTAACACCTTCTGGTGCTAAGTATTTGTACATATCCTTTGAGAGGTTGAAATTTATAAGCAGCAGTTATGCAGTACAAGGGAAAATTATATTTAAAGGCTGAATTAGTGTAAAAAAAGTTAAAATCCATAATATTCCTAAAGGTGGTATGGTCAAGCTGGTGAAATCTATGATCATTTGCATGCAGAGGAAGATTTCCAAAATATGCTATGTTTCAGTTCTGCTCGGCACATTGTTGCTTTTTGCATGATAAGCCATTACAGAATAAGTGGAATTTAGCTGGAGCACAGGAGCAGCCTGTCAGCATTCCTGCTGACCAGGGGCAAAACCTGCTCTGCTGTGGTAGAGCCTTGCTGATGGAGGGAAACCTGAAACCACGAATGAGTTTATTGTGTCCTTAAGTTGGTCACAGCCAGTGCTCAGTGCTGGTCTTTTAGACATAGTGCTTTCAGATTTCACAGAACAGAGTTTCAGTATGAAGTTGGCCTGTGAATGGACTTGGCCTGTCAATGGTAGAATGTAAAACAAATGTTTAAATATCGTTTCTCTTCAGTGTTTTATAGGCAGGGTAGACAGTTTGGAAATGTGAACCCTTCAACAGCAGTGTAAGCTTAGCTTTGTTGGCTTCAACAGTGTGCTCTGCTCAGCAGCCATTGGGAGAGAATGCTTTGTTTCTGCCAAGGAAATATTGATATTGGTGAGAGAGAAGTGATGAATTAAATCCCTAGTCAGCTCTGGCAGGAGATGTGCTGCAGTTGCAGAACAGGCAGATGGGCATGGTGAGCAGCCTCTACTTTTGCATTTCTCTGCAGTCCTCAGACTTTCCGACAGGTGCACCCACCAAGGTGTTTGACTTCTGAGTTGGGAGCTGGTTGGTGCTCATCGTGGTTTTAGTAATTTTCAAGTTGGAAGTTGGCTGTTGCAAGATGATGGTGGGGATTTTTATCCTACTCCAGATTCAGTCAAGTTAAAGTGCCTCCCTTCAATATCTAATTCCAAACTATTACTGCTTCCTGTCAAGACAATACTAACAAATACTTCCGTGGCCCACATTTGACCTAGACATAGAGATTTTTAAGTGGAAAAATAAAATAGAAGCAGCATTCATGGCATTATTATCTACAGTATGTTTATACCTGTGTATTCCAAATATTTTCATCTGCTACAGGCGCCTTGTTAACCTGAAAGGAAGACAAGTACCACTTTGGAATTTCTTGCCCATATCTCCTGTCCCTGTTTTCTAGATCATAGGGTTTCAAATGCTGAGAAATACTTGCTGATTTATTTGTGTCCATTTTGATTAAGCAACATGGAAGTGCTGGTATATTAACAGTAATTTCAATTTACATTATTTTAAAACATCTTTGCTGGTAGCAAACATTGCAAGAACATGGATGTGACAGTGGGAAGTATGTGGATACATGTCTGTGCATATGAGTTGTTTTAGGGAAAAGAAACCAATTAGTTTTACAAGAAGACTAATTAAAAACTCTTTTTGCAGCAGCTCTTTATCTTTTCTCTCTGAAGTAACAGACCAAAAATTACATAATTGTCTTAATTTCAGTCTGACAAAGAACTATCATTTGGAATGAAGGGGGACTTTTCCTTTTCTCAAGGAAGTTATAACTTGGTGAAGTTCTAGTCTTGGAGAAATCACTTTAGCGAGAAGAAATGTGAACCCTTATAAAGCCTGATTTGTAACAGTAGTGATGTCCTTCATTAGAATTGACCTGGTGTATGATCATTTGGCCAGATGGCACAGTGCAGGAAACATACTTTAAATTTTTAATGTAGAAAAGAAATCTTTCATCTACTGCTACAGTGGATCATTTAAAAAAAAAAAGACAAACCCCACAAGGTATAGTTACCCAATATTTCTGTAAACAGTTGAAGTAAGTTGTATTCCAAGGCACAAAATTCCTCTGGGAAGATGGCAGAGAATAATTTATTGAGAAGTTTTTGGAAGTACTTTGGGTTAGGAGGGAATACTCCTAGTTTAATGGTAATTTGTTTATATATATATATTAACTATTTTAGGGCAACAAGTTTTCAAAAATTAGATTAGATTATAGGTGCTTGAATGTAATACTATGCTTGTTAAATTGTTTTCATGTGAACAGTTCAATTGACAGCAAATTAACACTGTCTATCCTTAAACACATGCAAATGTCATGGAAAAAGTACATTGTAGAGTACTTTGATTTGCCTTACAATTTAAGGAGCCTCCTGAGTCTGCTTGCATCACACTTCATAACATTTCCCTGTAGCCTGAAAGCTGAAACTATTTCTTTTCTTTCCAAGTAAAAGTCAAGTCTCTTACAGGTGAAAACAGAAGCTGAGGCCTCAAACGCAACCCCTCACCAGCAGTGATTTAAAAAAATGTCCTATGGATTGGAGCGTATTGAAATTAAAACCAGAAATGTACATGACTGGAGTATCTAAAGCTGCTGTTCTGCTCATTTAGTTCTTTTGAAGTAACCACAGTGTATTTTGATAGCTCAAGCAGCAAGTGGCAGTCTTTAGAGCTTGGCAGAGTCGTACTTCACAGTAACAAAGAATTGAACTTCTGTGCTTTAGTGTGCCATTAAGCTGCAGTCTCACGTTTCAGTGCCTGGGAATTGATTTACTGATTTGATTTTCTGAGACATATGGTGATAATAATAATAACACTGTATAAGCATTATTTAAAAATACAATAATATACCAGTATTGAATCTTTGGAAAGCCAGCACCAGCCAGTGCACACACAAACTACCATCATTTATTTTAGTTTAGTCTCATCCAATTTTGAACAAATGGAAATCAATGCTGCTTGTGGATATCTGTGGCTAGATTGGAGAGAGAAGTGGAGTGGCATTGTTGCCAAGAACATATTGTACAAGAAAACACAAATGTATGAATTTATGTATGTTCTTATTTTGCCTTCCTTTTCCAGGATCTTTTGGTGCATTGTACAAAGATAGGCTTTTTATAGTTATTACTGTGATGTGTGTTGTCCCCTATGTAAAATGCATGCGTTGTTTTCAATTCTAACATAGAAATAGAAAGTGACTGCTTATGAAGTTCAGTGCCTTTTTTGATGCTGGCCAGTGCATGGAATGATATCGACTTTAAGTCTGTTAGAGTCAACAAATGATGTTTTTTCTTTTCAGATATGTGTCACAAAGATGTCTACACGGAACTGCCAGGGAATGGATTCAGTGATCAAACCTCTGGATACAATTCCTGAAGATAAAAAAGTTCGGGTTCAGAGGACACAAAGTAGTTTCGATCCATTTGAGAAGCCAACTAATCAAGTGAAGAGGGTTCATTCAGAGAACAACGCTTGCATTAACTTCAAAACTTCATCTGCAGGGAAGGAATCACCTAAAGTCAGGCGGCACTCCAGCCCCAGCTCTGTAAGTGCACAGTCCTGATACCTCTGCATGTACCAGATGGTGGAATTAGAGGCACCAGATAAATGTTTACTTGGTTAAGAAGGGATTGCTTATTTGGAAACAACAACAAAAAAAGGTCATAGCTGCTATTAAATGTGTTTTCCATATATATTTGTAGTGTTATTAATGAAATAGAATCAGAAAAATAGAACTTGAAAAATAATAAGATTTATGAAATTCCTTTCAGGTGTTAGTTAGGGTGTCTTTAAGGATTTCTAAGCATTTTCCTCTCCTTATCCTGGTATGTCATTACAGCTGCTATAATGTTTATGTAGCAACTTTGGCAGAGGATTGCTTATTTGTGAAGAGGAATTTTTTCCCATGAAGTTTAAGAAACCACATGAATTGCCTTCTTGATTTTTAGATTTTGGTTTTAGAGAAACAGATCAGATTTGACAGATTTTGTTTACATTTTATAATTCTCTTTTTAAAATCAAGTAGCAAAAATAACATTTATTTCCCTGTCAGAAACTCTGCAAGAGAGAGGGAAGAGAGAAAAATAAGAGAAGGGTTTGGCAGCACATCATAATAGTTTTATTCTCAAGTATTTTGAAAGAAACTGGATAAATAAAATGTCATATCTTTCATGAACAATGCCCAGAACAGATTTCTCCCAAAAGACCTTCAGAATTATTGAAAAACTATTTCTGTTACGCTTTGGCAAGAAAAATCCATAATAATGTGACCTTTGAGTTGAAAACTATAGATCTAAGTAGAATGGATGTAACACTTCAAATCTTATTTGGTGCGAAACAATTTAAAAGGTTGATTGCCTCTTCTTTTTTATTTTCTTTTGTTTCTTTGTTTTGTTCTATCTTCTGGGCATCTTCCGTCCTCCATACAGAAGTTTGACTGAAGCCTGTCAGACTTCTAACGAGAAATGGCAAGAGATAAATTTTCTGTAGATGAGCTGTGTTTAACCCATGTGAATTTAGCGTGTAAGATGTCATGCCTCCAGGGGACTGTCCTTTTTAGAAAAGGTTACATTTTAAAATGTAACCATCTGTAGCAAAAACAAATTTGCTTTTTCATCATCTCTTGGCATTATATAGCTGCTGCCAAAGATGTCTCCAGTGCATTCCCTCTGAGTCCATGACAAGGAGTCCTTACCATAAAACTTTTACAATCATTAAGAATGGATGAATCTATTTGCACTGTGTTTGTGATGCCTGATTATTTTGTGGCATCACAACTATTAATTTAAATGACTTTTTTTGAAAATCTGAAGTATTTTGTGGTATGAACTCACTTCTCATCTCCGCAGTTCCTTTTAGAAGCTATTACTAATTTCTGTTAATGTTTTTGACATTCTTCTGTTAACACTGAAGGGTTTCAGTTGCTTTGCTTCCAGAATTTTGAAGCAGATGTTTTTGAAACTGTGTTTTTGGCATCTTGTTCATTTCCAGAAGGCTGGTACTCTACTGCATCCATATAAGCTCCTATGATTCCAGTATTTTCTTATGTAAATGACATTAATGCTTCCTCTACCAGTATGCTGCTGGTTAGAGCCCTGGCTGAATATATGCTTTTGGTAATCCTTATCCACAGTGACTCACACAGACTTGCTGGATACAGGACGTGCAAAGGAATTTCTTGAAATGGAATTCTCATTTCTCAACTTCCTGTAATTCTCTCTGATTTTTATAGCTCTGTTTGGTGAACTCAGTTCTTCCTTCTGCTTGGAGGCATTGTAAGTAATTTTTGACTTTTCCTCACAAGGAAGAGCACATGGAGTAATGAAAGTGTTCATATCAATAAAGAGGCAAGAGCAATTCTCAACAAAAGGTGGTGTTAGCCCTCTGCTGATCAGGTCACACCTGGTCCTGCCTGGCAGACCTGAATTCAGCCATCCAAGGTAGAGACAAGATCAAGATGCTTTATTCCCATTCCCAGAACCTGAATACAAAGTTTCAGGCAGTAGGTGCCCGATGCACATTTTATTGAGTGATGCCTGTGTGGTTAGTTGCAGAAACGTATCATTCTGTGTTTTTAATTCTACTTGAATTAAAGAAGGGTTTTTGGTTTCATCTTTTTTTCTAGCCCTGATGTTGTCTAGCAGATGCTCTTGCTACTAGTTTTTCTGATCTTTGTCTTTTTCTTCCATGTCAGCTGCATATTCTCCCTTACTGAGTTCATACTTGGTTCTCTGGAAGTTCTCCTCTTGTATAGATTATACCAGTCTGAACGAGCATTTCAGTTTCTGTAAATGTTGTTGAACATGCTATGCCCTCTGGGTCATACAGGCTACAGCTGTGGAGTTATGTTTCAGTTTTGGCTCTGCTTTCTGTAAGCTTTATTTTAAGATATTCTGATAGAGATGTGCTACGTTCAATTTGTGCTTTCTGTTGTTGATTAGTAGGAGAACTGAATTAGGGACAGGCTTCCATTTAGTGTATTCCTTTCATCTTTTAAAGCCCTCTGTAGCCATCAGGTGTGGAAATGATGTCTTACAGAGGGTACATGGCTGAGGCTTGCAGTCTCCATATCACTCACTGCTTCTGCTCAGGTAAAAGTCCTTTATTTGTCTCAGAAAAATAACATTTTTCAATATGTGACCTGAAAGACCTTGTTTATAATGCCCTGGGGTGTTAGTTTCTGCTTTGATTACTTTCAGCAGCTTTATCACCTCTCTGACAGGTATCAGTTTCAGTGTTTGGTAAAGATCACAAAACACTCTGCAGGTGCTATGTTGCCCATTTAGTGTTGTCCGTACCTTTGAAATGCGCTGCACTTTGTGATGAGAAAGATGAAACACACATAGAGGTTTGGGGAAGCTGGAGCTCCATGATCCTGCCCACAGATCCTGCAGTTCATGTCACACCTCATTGCAACCTGGTAGAATTCATATGTAGTTAATTAGTGCAGTAGTTATCGACAGAATTTAGCACTTTTTGTCTAGCTTAATTTTGACAAGCTTAATTTTTACACTTAGAATCTTTCCGCCTTCTCCCCTTGCTTTGAGCATTAGAAAACATTTATGAGAGTGATTTCCAAACTGCTTATGCATATTGAAATTGTATGTTACTATCAGATGAATTTTCCAGCAGAACAGCATTATTTCTTTATCACATTGGAGTACTGGATAACTTGGAAGTAGTGAAGTAGGTGTTTGCCTACCTGTGCATTGCCTGTCAGCCAATTAGAGAGGAATTTAGCTTGACAAAGCTTTTCAATGATCCATCCCAATACAATATATGTGTATATATATTTATATATATATACATATAGCTGTAGTGGTGTGTACTTATCTATCTCTCTCTCTATCTTTCTAAAAATCTCATGCTGAGTCCTTTGTCTACCAAGGCAAGAAATTCTTTTCTCCTTAAATGAAAAAAAGGTAATACTACAAAATAAACTGGACGAAATAAAAAAATGACAACTGGAAAGCAAACACATGGCACTCTTCCCCAAACAGCTAGTTTTAAAAGATGGTTTGACTCTAATTATCTGAAAATTTTATTTGAGATCCGTGCTCTTTAGACATGGTTTATCTTTAGATCAAACTCTTCAGTGCAAGGTAAAGTTTTGGTGTATTCAGAGTACACATTTTATTACACTGAAATAGTACTTTTGCACCATATGTAAATAGATATTGCAAACTGTATAAAGTAGCCATCTGCTCAAGATTTAGTTATGTAGTGATACCCATCAGTTTGTTCTCCTTGAATAGCTTAAGCTCCCTGGTGGTGAATTTAAATGTCATGCTAGGGTATATGTTCCTACCTGTCAGTTAGTTTTTAAAAACAAAATTAAGCAAAACACTAACGTTCTGCTAATTCAGATAAATGTAAAAAGCCAAATATTAAAAAAAAAAAATCAGATAAGCAGTGCCTTACTGAACTGACTCTGCACTCTTTTTTGGGAGAGCAGCCTTTCGTCTGTTTCTGTAACTTTTATTAATTTTCTGTCCTGATACATGCAAATTTCCTCCAAAAAGTGCAAGCAAAAAAGCGTGAATCCTATAATGATCCTACTGATCCTGTTAGTACATTGTAAATAAGTTGTGTAAGAAATCTAGCTTCAAAATAGACTAATGTCAGGATTTTTTCCAAAAGTTAGGCATAATTTCTGTCTGCCCAAATAAACACTGGCTGTGCCATTCTTGCCTCTCTTTCTCTTCAGGTGTATGCAGCCTTCTCCATTTAGGAACCTGTTAATTACTAGGGTGACTGCATCCTTCCTGGTTGATATGCTTTATGGAGGTAAGATAATTTCAGAGTTCAGTGTAGAGAGTGGATCTTTCTTTTCTGGCACAAAGGAAGCGTTAATAATCATTAACCCGAGGGATACTCTCTAGATGAAAAGGCAGATAAAATGTGGCAGTTGAGCCAAGCTCCCATGCTCCAATAGCCTGGAGAACAAGTGAACAGCTTTAAAAACTACACCCTTCACAGAGAGCTCTATGATCGCTTCTGCCCAGCTTGCTCCTAATTTATCGTTGTGTGTTAAAGGGTTAGGAAGATGCAAGCAACAGAATGGGATCAGAGAGTGGGAGAACTAAGACTGAGGCTTGGTTTGGGCTCTTGAACATTTTTGTATCCCTTGAACATTGCCCTAGAAAACAGTCCAACTTTCAAGATATGGTCAAACTGGCCTTTTATTATAGGTTGGATGCAACCTGTAATTAGTGTGAAAATTGCATATGATTGTATGAAAGAAAGTTTACTCTTGTGATAAAGAAGACAAAATGGTTCAAAAATAATTATTATTTTGCATTCTTGTGATTTAATCTCAGTTGAGCTTCTTGGCCTGCATTTACTTTCAAGTTTTTCTAGCAATCAATTTATTTCTTTTGAGGTGTATAACAAAGCAGATACTCACTTTTGATTTTCTTTAATTTACAGAGGTACTGTGAAAATAATATTTTTCTCTTAATGATAGTTTTATATTGAAGTTTAATATGCTCCAGTTTAAAAAAAAGGGTCTATTTAAAACTTAGACTCGGGAGTGTGACAGTTAAGTGTGACATTCACAAGCTGTTCTGCAGTTATGAAAAATGCATGAGAACATAACCCACACAGCTTCTATAGGAATAGTCAGGTGATTTTCAGTGTAATTTTCCATTAAAGCTTTCTTTATTACAAAGAGTTTGAAAAGTTTTGAGGAAGAGAAGTATTCACATGGCGATGTAGTGCAAGGATTCATACTGCAAGATCTTGGATTAAGCCTATTATCTCTCCTGTATTAATGAAATGGCCATTTGAAACTACATGGTCAGAAAATACAATTTCTTCTCATTTCTTTTTTTCTCTGTTATTTTTAATACTCTCATGTCAGTTTGAAATACTAGCTTCTTCTATTTTTGTTCTCAACATTTTGGCATACTCTTTCTGTCCTTGTTACTATGATCTGTATTTCCTTAACCAGAGGGTAAAAAATATCTAATCTTGGTTACTGCCAGCCATGCTGCTAAAAATGCTCACTTCTGTGCTCAGTGATGCTCTTAGACTAATCTAGCACTGGGAAAAATGTAGGCTTATAATAAGAAAGGTACCTAATGAAAACTATTTTCAAGAATGTGAAATGTGAAGACAAACAAGTAAAATTCCCAGTGAGTTTCCTGAAGAGAAAGATCTGCACTGTTCTGTGCTCCAGTTGCCAGTGTCCTCTTGGGGATAACATGATCTACCACAACCTGTGCTGACTTCCACAGTGTTCTTCAGAGGCATGAGGACCTTTACTCCCTTTTGTCTCAGTAGTTCATTTAGCTTTCCCATTTGAGTTCTTTGAAAGATTTCTTCAGAGCATGAAAGTTCACTTTGCAGTGAGTTATGTAAAATACAGGGGAATTTCTTGTGAGTCTGCTGCTTGTGATGTCTGTCAGTGACTGATGCAAGCACTGTACATCTGATGTGCTCTGGATACATCTCACTCACTATGTGTACTTCTGTCAACTACATCCCAGGCAGAGTAAGGGACTCCTGTGTTTTGACAGACACAAATGTCTGTGTATATGTCTTCCCATATATTTTACTATTAAATAAAAGATTATTTAATACCAGTTCATCGGTGTCGGGANACCAGAAGGAATAAAGTACTTTGGAACAAGAAATTGTACTTGAAAGTGAATTTTCTATATTTGATTTTAATATTAGCATTTACTGAAAAAAGGCACCAACATCACTGTAACAAGGCATATATTTTAAACAGATATGGTTGAAAAGGATAAACTAATGTGGAGAAATCTGAATAACTAAATTCTTGTTCATGAATCTGAAAAAACACCCATGTGAATGGAGGACTGTAATAATAAAGGAAAGTAGGCTGAAATGGTTATCGTTTCAGCAGTCATGTGAAACTTCAAATTATTTAGATTTCTTCCATAGCCCTTTATTTACATCCCTTTAAGCTTAAAACTCAAGGTTTGGAAAAGTTTCTTATTTTTGCATTATTTCAGTCTGTCCTCATCTCCTTTATAATCCAGAAATAAAAGGAAATGTAAGAAGTGTCTGAACTTCTTAACTTTATAGGCAATTTGTAATTAGAAGTTTGAATTAGTGTATGAAATTTCATTTTAAAAGAATTGAGAAAATGTTGGGGAAATGGTAAAGCTGTCTCTTCATTGTCTAAAGTAATTGCAATATGATGAATGTTGTGGTGTTTCATTGAGAATTATCATGCAAATTATTTGTATTATTATATATATTCTTTTGCCTCAGAATTTATTTAATTTTTATTTTCATAAAATCATCTGAAGTCCATTTCTACACCACATGCCTTCAAAAATTGTAAGCCTTTAAAGATTACAAATGCAAGGAAAAATAATGTCCATTTTCACAAGAGGAGATATAACAGTGGAGAACCTGGGCAATCCCATCTGACAGTGCAGTTGGAACAGAGCTGAGCTCCACTGCAGAGAAGCTGTAAGCTGGGAGGGGGAAGGTGTCAGCCAGGGATTTTGCTGCACACAGGGCAGGGGATGGCTCAGTGTTGGGTTTGGGCTGTTTCTGGGCTCGTACCCAGTGAGAGCCCTTGTCTGGGCACTGGACAAGGGGTGGGGGCTGTGAGGGGTGGGTGGCAGGTCAGCCTTGCTGCAACAGAGCTGAGCCCAGGGCACAGGGCTCTCACTTGTACCCTCAGGAATGAACTGTCTCCTGATCCAGCCAACGCCAGCTTTTACAGTTTTGCCTGTTCTTGGTGCATATGCAGCAACTTCCAGGAGGAGAATGAGTCAAAAGTCATGACTTTCAGTCTGTATTTTGGCAGCTGGACTACGGAGAAATGAGTTTGAGGTTGTGGGGATAATTATTGTTGATTTACTGTGTGGTAATGGATTAAAGGCATCCTGTTTCCTATCCGGATCTTAAGGCTTTACAAGTTGTTGTGACCTTTAGATTATGGTTTCCAGAGGTAGAGAATAAAAGTAAATCTCAGTGTGAAAATAAGAATGGATGTGAAACACGTGTATACACCCTGTCCTTTCATCTCGCTATGAGGAAGCCAACAGTGAACTATTCACTGTTAACCAGGGCAGCATTTCCACTCCAAACAAAGCTACTCACTGTGTGTTCATTGCAGCCTGCAATTTGGGAAATACTTTGCACTCCCTCTTCATTATATGCAATACATTTAAATATCTAACCACTTCTTTTCTGAAGTTTTTTTAATGTTGCGTTAGTCTATAATTGGATAGTTAAATGAGAAGGCTACTTGAATAAATATTTTAGTCACCTCTACTAGTGACATCTGTAATAAAACTGTGATTTAAAAAATCCTAAAGTTTGTTTTTAACCAGGCGTAATGCCTTTTTAAAGCACAGATTGGAAGCCAAGAATATTACTGCCTTATCTATAATGAAGTGTTCCAAATGATATAGCAGGAAAAAGGTCTGAGAGTTTTGATATGACAAATTTGTGTAACTCTATTAATACTTAGGATTTGGATAGCAAAATAACAGGTTGTTCTTTGTATTGGGGAGAAGTGAAAGGGCTCGGTCTTGAAAACCTACATGTGTATGTCCTTATATAATTCAATAGAAAGCTGGAATGTTAATATCAAAAAAGCTGTATAGTTGCCGAAGTCCCAGAATTTTTGCATAGGACAAATGAAGAATAGTTGAGTGAAGAGAATGTTTGCATTTTCTGACTAATGGTTAATTGGGTATGGTGGACAAGTATGAGGCACCAAATCAGCTTACCTGGGATGCCCCTGTCTGTTTAAATAGAGGCAATTTTTAGGGTCAGTTGATTTGCAACTTTTGACCATGGTTTGACAGGAATTTACACACAGATGTGCCCTGTACTGTAATGTTTGTTTCCTTTATAAAAACTGATACATGAATATCTTTTGTAAATCAGACAAAAGATCCTGAATGTGAGGGTACCACGTGTGCAGCTGCACATAGCTCATCCCAGCTGAATTCAACCTTAAGCATGCTGGGTTTGCCTGTCTGCTTTTCTTTGTGGCATTTAACAAAAGTACTATCAATTCAGTCATTTTATGTGATTTGAGTATTAGTGCTAACCCTCCAAGCTTTCTCTATGATCTTTTGGTTGCCTTAGGTATAGGAAGGATATCTGAGCACTGCAGTCTAAAAGATATGTAAGTGAGGCTGAGGGCAGCTGTAGGTCAGTTTTTCGCAGTGTCCATCTGGTCTTGGAGGAAAAATAAAATGCCCTTTCCTTCCAGACAACTTGAAAATGGGGAAATGTGGGAAAATAGGATGCACTTGAAAAAAGTAAAACATTTTTTCAGATTTTTAATGGAAAATTTTAATGTCAGGTTTCTGGTTTTGCAACATTGAGTTTTTCTCTGTTAGGACTGTGTAAAAGAGCAACAAGTATCAGTCTGTCACAAAGGCCAGGTGAGCTATCTGGCCCTTTGAACAAGAATCATTGCTTAGCTTCGTTCAGTTTTAGACTCCTCACTTAGGCTGCAAATATTAAGGCTACAGGACTTTTATTAACTATGTAAAATATGCGTTAAAGAATGATGTGATTATATCCACATCTGAATATTGTAATTGTAATTCAGAAGCTGACATCATTTAAGATGCTTTCCTGTAGTGTTTTGACCACTCTCTGAACAGTGACTGATTTACTGGGACTTTTAGAGTAATGTTTTTGGATAGGCTTTAGTCTAAAAAAATAAGAAAGAAAAAAATGATTAAACAGTTTATTAGTCTGATTTTGTAGGGCAGATTAAGGCTAGTGTTTAGGTCTCTAAACATAGGTAAGATGCTTTAGTTGTTAATGGTCTTTTTCCCTCTATGGAGAGATAGATGTGAAAAATAAAACAGAACCATCTCTTTGATTAAGAACAAAATCCTTTTGATAGATCCAGTGATGGAAGTTTATGGTTGATATTAGCAACTACCATCTGGGTTGTTGAATGATATTTAAGTAAATATTAAATTTTTTTTTCCTATTAATTATTTTTTTGTTGTTGGCTACTGAAAACAGGCACATCTATGAGCCTTGATAATGATGTTTGGTCTCTAAAGGCTGAATCAAAGCAGTTAATGTTATGGGTGCAATACATGCTGAAAGTAATCTTTTTGTTTTGTTTAGCCTACAAGCCCTAAGTTTGGAAAAGCAGATTCATATGAAAAACTGGAAAAACTAGGGGAAGGGTCCTATGCTACAGTATACAAAGGAAAAAGCAAGTAAGTGATGTTTTCTTTTTATTTAATTTTGTGTGTAAATGAAGATAAGCAGAAAGTATCAACTAATGTTGCTGAACATGTACATAGATCCCTGTGAATCAAAGTGCTACTGACTGCCATGTGCCCTAGTGAAATAGGCTGAGACCATATTGCACAGGTAACACATTGCCTTCACACCAGAACAAGATGAGGTCCTTGTTAATCTGATGTTCTGTTTGCACTTTAATATTGTACTACTTTCTTGGTATCCATACCAAATTAATTTCTAGGAGTAAAAACAAAATATGCTGTCCAGTAAGAGTTTTATGATGGTCTGAGAGTAATCTGAATATATGTGTTAAGTTGCTCATCTTTTGTTTATCATTATTAAAAAACTTTAATAAAGCAACATGAAGGGAATGACATGAAGGGAATGAATGGAATTTTGGACTACTCTAGGTTTAGTTTGTTTACAAGAGTTTATTTACAGCCATTGCAACTACTCTTACCTCAAAATAATCTACTCTCTACATGTCAAATATTTTTTCAGTCACTTTAATGTTACTTGTTGCAGCTTTTTTATCCCCAAATGCCCTATGTACTTCTACATTGCATAAAATAACTTAGTAAGTGCACTTAAAATATACTTCTTCAGCCAGCGCTTTCATTCAGAGTTATCCATTGTGAAGCAGAATGTATTGTGCCATTTCACATATTTAATCAAGTTTTCATAATCAGATTTCCAATAATAACAAAGCAGTTCTGGAAGAGATATTTGGTACATGTGATATCTTTATTTAAAAGCTTTGGTTAGTCAATGATGCATGAGGCAACACTGCCATTCCAGCAAAGAATATTATGACAGTCATGAGGCAAAATAACTACTGAAAAAAAGAAAGTATGTCCTAACGTTTTCCAGGGTTATTAACTTGATTAGGTACTGAAAATTATCTTTTTTCACTGAATCTTTGTAATAAATCAGAATGAGGGTTCCCTCATCTCTCAGTAGCTTGATTAGGTATTGACAAGCATAATGACAGCTGATAGGAATAAAAACATGCTCTAAATGTAGAAGAAATAGTCACACTTCTGCCATGCCACTTCTGCCATGGCACTGCAGGTATTGTCTTTCACTGGCAGCTTCCTTCAAGGAAATGCTATTACTTTGTGTTGTTAATGGCTCAGTTTTGCATTACCATATGTTCCAGACATTATAGACATGTAAGCTTTTTATTGAGGTCTATGTAATATGAGAAAACAGTATAGATTTCAGCTTGTGCCTTATTACTAAAACCCTTTAGTAAAATCACAGTGAATATCTGATGACAGTCCATATGTCTCGGCTTTCAGTAAGACTGAACTAAGGCCACAGAATCACTGGATGCCCTGTCAGTCAGTGGAACAGACTGAAATTTAAAAACAAAGCAAAACCCTTCCCTGAACCTATTGCATTAATAGTGACTAGTGAACATATGAAACGTATATTGGTTAGAAATACTCATTTTAGTAGAGTTGCCTGCAAATCTGAAAGAAATACTTCAATGATTTTAATGGTACTTGAATAATAAATTGAAATTACTGGACATGCTGCATTCTCTATTATAAACTGCTTGCTCTGAATAAGTAGTGAGAGTTATTACAATTATGTATGACTTCGTCCTGTTGCTTCATAACATCTTCTGCAAGGTCTTTAAAATGTCGTCTGAAAAAAAAATGCGTGTAACAAGAGTGAGGGTAAGAATTCATATGCAGAGAGCATTTCTACTGTTAGAGTAGTATTCCTTCACCTGTTTGAATTTGACTTTTATTTTCCCCACTGAGAATTGAATAATTTCCATACTATCCAGCACTATCCAGATTTAGCACCTCCAGTCCAGGCTTCTGTTTCTTGAGACTAGAGAGACAGTTGAATTACTTCACAGCAGGAAGAGGTTGTACTTTAAGATCTTGGGGAACATTACTATCTGCTCTTTCAAAATGACTTGTTTGTTGAGGTAGTGTAGCCCTGTTACCTCTTCTGTCCCCGTGAGAAGGTGAGGAATCACTGACCTAGGTGGTGTTCCCAAAGAAGAAAGAGCAATACTGATGTGATGTTCTCTTGTGGAACACAGGTGAACAGGTGTGGGGGAATGCATGGGCCAACATTGGCTCTGGCCTATCCCTGGAGTATTTAAAAGATGTGCAAGTGTGGCACTTAGGGACCTGTTCTAGTGGTAGGCTTGGCAGTGCTGGGTTAATGGTTGGACTCAGTGACAGAGGTCTTTTCCAGCCTAAACAATTCCATGATTCTATGGCTGAGCCCTGAACCTGGCTGCTGCTTTTCAGGCAGGTTGACTCTGACTGTTTATAGCTTTATCTTAAAATGATACAGGGATAGATAGAGATTTTTTTCCTAGACTCTGCTATGGGTACGTAGGGTGAGACTGTGATATGCATCACTGTGGTTTTTTGCCTACAGGCTTAGTGGGAATACAAATGAACAGAAGAGGTCTGTTTTTTTTTGGTATGTGCCCAGTTTGACCACTGAAGGATTAAGCTCTAATGGCACAATGCAGAATGCAGACACATGATGGAAAAGCTGGAGCTGTTAATACACCACAAGTAGATTTTGGTCAAAATATTTGAGAATGCCTAATAACCAACGCTAATGCTTGGTTTCTTCATTTTTCCAAAATGTTTCTGAGATGTGTTCTTAACTGTAGTTGAAGATAGAAAATTTAAGATTGTGTTGAGCTATTTTGAATGATGCTTTGTACTCAGAATTATTTTGCTCAGTATTTGTCACCAGCTGCATGTGGCAAGTAGTAGAGTTTGGGGTTTTTTATGCATTTCCTGAGATTCATTTCAGCTTTTAAAATTATTTCCCCTGCTGATCATAATGATGGAAGAAAACATTCTTAATTTTTGCATACTATTTGGAGAGTCTAAAAGATGCCTACCTGCCTGAAAAGATACAAAATCAGCCATTCCCTTTCTAATATTTAAAGTAATATGAGCAGTAACTTGCTTTCAGAACAACCCTGGCTTTTTGCGCCTTGGATCAGGATAAATGGTACCAAGCCGTTGTCTTCCTATAAAACCGATTGCTTTTCTATCTTTTTGAGCACCTGTGGTAGTATTCCAGGAAAGTGAAATGAAATGGGCTAATTCCTTTTACTGGATGATAGATTTCTCTTTCTGTAGTCAGATAAAAATGAATCCCTGAGGTGAAGAAGCAGCAGAGTGAAGAGAACTGCATCATTGAGGAAAGTGAAGCAGTATTCTCTTAGGCTGGGCTTTTTTGTTTATAGGAGAAACAGCCAAGCAGTCATTTTTTTCTGGCTGACAGTTGCATCAATAGGCAAATCTATTTGATTTTATGTGTTGCACATCAGATGTATGTAATGAAACTCATCTTGGCATGTTCATTTTCGACTTTCATTCGGGCTAGATTCTCATATTTTACTTAGTTGTATAAAATCACTAGAGGCTGCGTGCTGCATGAAATTCAGATGACTTCAAAGGGATTTATTTTAATGTAAAATTTTGGAGAAGTGGGCTGAGTAATTTACTGATAACACTAAAAAATGATGCAAGCATTGACTCTGTATTTGATTAACACCTTGGACATTTGCCATACAGTAGGTGCAAAGCCATGGGTGCCCTTTGAATTTTTGTACCATTTCACTGTGAGGTTGAGCTGAGTGCTGTCTGTCTGTGCATTGACATGTGTGTCTTCCTGCTGCCATTGTCCTTCTTCCCTCTTAAGCTTGATTATAAATTTATCTGAACATACAGCAGTGGGATCTGGCTTGATCTGTGGCACGTAAATGTTGATGTGAAATGTGAGTTGCGAGTCTGGAGATGGAGTTGGTGATAGCGCAAGGGAGCTGCTGCCAACCAAAGCCCCTTGCAAAGCAGCGTGGAGACCTTGTGTTCCCCCACTGGGAGCTCTGCATATTGCACTTAAAAGGAAAAACCTGTGCTTTTGGCAATGTTACGAGTTGGCGTGCTTTCCATCCTCTCCCACTGTGTTCAGTGGCCCTTCAAGGCAAAGAATTAAAAAAGATTCTCTCAGTGAAAGTGATGTGATCTGTGACTGCTGCTTGCACAGCACGTGTCTGTGTTTAGAGAGGCATGCCAGTGGTATCTCCACGGTGATCTCGATCTGCTTCTTGAATGTCCATGTGATATCTTTTACTGTACCTTTACTTTTTTGGGCTCCTTTACTGAATTGCACGTGCTCATAGTATTGCAAAAATGTGTAGAATTTGTAACAGCTAAATCAAGACATTTTTGCCTATTTTCCCTATCACAAAACTACATCATTTCAACTTAGTCTTAATAAAACACTTATTCTAATGAATTCTGGTTCCAGTCCTTTTTAACGATTAATATGAGAAATCAGTAGAGCACAGAGCAGAGTACAGTAGAAGCTGGTACTGCCAACAAGAGCTCAAAGGCTGCAGAGATAGGGCAGTCCTTCCGTCCAGGCACCTCTCCCATTTCAGTTCAAAATCTGAATTTTTTATTTTCAAGGTAACTCCAACTTGTACCCAAAGATAAAATGTATATTTCCAGGGAGCCCAGGCATTTGACATTTATCTCCATCAAAGGCAGTACCTTTTACTATTCACCTTAAAAATCAACAGGGAGTTCATGGTGCAAAGGGGAGAGAAATCATGGTCAGGCAGGCATCGTGCTTTGCACTGGCATTGTTTCCACGCTGTGTTATTCTTGAGGCAGCAGGGAATCTTTGACTAGTCAGGGTAACTACCTCTGTTTGTTTTTGGCATGATGTATTGCAGTGTGTGTTATGAATATAGCTGACAATAGTATTTTGTAAATATGTGTGTGGATGGCTGCTCACAAGAAAAGGGATGGTGTGTGTATTTTGGTTGTTATATCTGTGCTGCTGAAATCTTCACTGAGGATGACTGACAGGACTAATTGCTGTTCTGACTTTTGTTTTTGAAGTTGCAGAATGTCTTTTACTTATCATGAAACCTCCTTGACTCTTTGAATGTCTTTTATGTTCTATCTGTTGCAAGTGCCATAAGCTTGCAATGGTCAAGCTGCCATTTTTTAGTCATTCCCCAAGCTTTACTCTGTGCCCATGTGAGGTGGTGTGTTCACAGGCTCCCTGGTGAGTTTCATGTACAACAGTCCAGTTCACAGGAAAGTTTTTCTTCATATTATGGCCAATTGATTTAGGCTGATACTTCAAAATTACTCTGATTCATGTTGCCTTAGTGACCTAAACTTTCTTAACCTTTTCTTTATTTCTTGAAAATTGTGTGAAATTAGTGTTTTACAAATGAAACTCTTTTCATCTGAGAATAACAGATGGCTGGAAGAGGAATACATATTCATGGATTATGAAAAGGCACTTTATGATTACCAACTAGGCTTTCTTCCCCCCCCCATTTTTAAACTGATTTCCTTTACTGATTTTTGTAGGCAAGTTATGACATGGGATAATGACGTGTGTACATAAATGCTTTAAAGGAATCTCTAGCATTGTAAATTCTTAATAAAAATAATAACTTGAGGTTGAACTAGATAGAAAACTAATGACAACTAGATGCTCAACTAAAGTGCCAAGTGGTGGAAAAAAATCATTAAAGTAGAGTAAGTACTAAAATAAGTTATTAGGATTCTAACTAGAAGATGAATCATTGACTATATTGATCACTTACTGAGTGAATTTCTTAGCATTTAAAAGAAAGATTGGGAAAAATTTTTGTCCGTAGTTGAATATATAAAAAGAATATTACACAATATGTACTGTGCTCCAAGATGCAAAGCAGTTTAAGGGGGTGACTTAGTATTATTATCTTGCATAGCAGGGGACAAAACTGAAGAAAGTAAGTCTATTATATTACTTACCCAGGATTGTCCTGGAAAACTTGGTAGAAAAACTACCTTAGAACATAGGTATATTGCATACATATGTAGAGTTACTGGATAGAACCTTATTGGCCATATATGCATGATTGAAATGGTAGGGAGAATGCTGAAGCAATTTGCCAGCTGTCATTGTGCACCAAGGCATTTTCCAGGTAGCTGAGCAGTGACATCTCTCAGAAGATCCCTGTGACTGTCAGTGTGCACAGTTTTAAGAGGCCATCTTACTTATAAGGGATATCCCTACATTTGTTCTCATCTTCTCTGAACATCAGTGGGGCTGGAGAGATGTGAGGTGTGTGGAATAGGATGGTGCTTGGCGTTGCTTTCCTTGCTGCCCATCCCAGGTGATTCCTTCCAGCAGGCATAGGTCAAGTACAGCCCCTGTGCTTAGATGAGCTGCTGAGTAGTTTGGACTGATGTGGGCTGGGGGTAGGGATGAGGCACCTGGAGGTGAACTCTTACCTGCTTCTGTTCAAGTGAGGGCTGCCACACTGTTTGTACAAGAGTGTCTTGAGTCCCGAGTTCCAGTGACAGCACTAATTAATAATTCAAATCCTTCATCTCTCATGAAACTCTTTGATCTTCTGTTTTTTCAGCCCTAATAAATGTCAGCATTATTAAGTATCTTTAATCCACTGGCTTCTACTACGACAAGGTAACTTTTGTCTAGGATGAGGTTAAAAGATGGTGGGGTTCAAATAGAGAAATTGAAGAACTGTGTTAGTCCTTGAGAATTTACATGATAGGGCTTTAGCAGGACTGGGAGTGGCTTTTGTAAACTGGAAACATAAGTCCTTCTTAGTAAGCAAAATATAATATAAACCATGTTTACACTGAGCTGTCTTTTATGTTAATGATTAAAAGAAGTGTTTCCCTCAATGTGGAACTAGTTATTTGTTGGTAGAATAATCAGAGGTGACTAAACCTACAGTGAATGTGCTTCTGTCAGGTTTCTTCAAAGGAAATTTCTTGCAGAGCCTGGTTTCATTAGGCTCCCATGGTCTATTTGGAGTTCTAGGTGTCTGTTTATGACATTAATATCACTACAGAGTAGATCTAATTAGATACTCTCAAGGTTTGATCATCAAACTTTGAGCTTTTTCTGTAAATGAATATTTAACAATTGAAAGTTACTTTCCTTCATAAGAATTAGTTTCTTGAAATTTGTGTCAGAAATTAGGGCATCATTGAAATACCATCTACTGATTTTTCTATACAGAAGTGTTCCCAAGCTTAGCACTTGCTCAAATTATGAGCTTAGCCTCGACTCCAGCCAGTGGTAAAACTCAGTATTAAATAAATAGATTGAAATCAGAATTGGCAGATTTTATGTTAACTAACTCTTTTCAATGTGTATATTTAGAACATCTATTTCATCTAAATATATCTGAAGAACTTGAGAAAATAGTGTTATTGTACTCTTTTGTTCTCTATGTGGCATCATCAGCATTATCCCCAGTGAAGCCAATTAAGTCATCAGTTACTTTATATTCATCAGTATTATATGTTCTTAATGACGCATTAAAGCATTAAATAATTTCCAATCTTCTCTACTTTCTCATAAATGGTCATTTTTATAAATGTATTTATTTTGGTAGTGCTGATATATGCTGGTTTAGCAAATGCAGAATGACACATTATATTAGCGTTTTTTGTAATATCTGGCTTATTTGTATTTTTTATAATATGCAGACTTGTACTTTGTGCTGCATAAAGCAATTTGGACTAATTTTTCTATTGCCTACATTGCATATATAATCAGAAATTTATCAGAAGAGTTTATACAATGTTAAAATGCTGAATTTCTGTAAATTGGAAAACTGTCCATCAGCTGCAGATGTTTTGCCTAGAGTAAAGTAGTTTTGTGTGGTAATTAGAGAGGCTTTAGGATTTCTGTACTTCCTCTGAAAGTTTTTCAATGAGAAAGAGAAAGTGAGTTAGTTTAGGAGGGAGGATGGCTGAGAAAATAGGAATTCTTTAGTCAATATTGTCCTTAATAGAAACTAATGAGGCAGTTGACAGGATAGGCATATGATGATAAGTGTAATCGTTGACACAGTGAAGTGTATTGTGTTGAGAAGGTGTGAAATTGTCTGCTTTGGACAGTGAGTAATAGAGGTGGTTTAATGAATCCTAGATGTTAAAAGAGTCAGCAGTGTTACCTTTTCACTGTCTAAAAGGCATTCTGCTTGTCAGTTTTTTAACTTGTATTTGAAAATAATGAAAATACTGAGAATGCTTTGACAGTTGTGGAAGACAAATGGGAAGTAATATCTGAAGGAGTTCTGCTAACCTTATCTGATCACTTCTGAAGTCTGCAAAGACAAGTATTGATAGGTTGCAGAGGTTATTTGATCCAGGTTTCCTTTTTTCCGTGTTGTTTCTAAGGAAATTGCCATATTATTTTGACATAGCATCACAAGTTTCAGGGCATAATATCATGACATAGCTGGCTTGATCCCATGACACATTGCTTCTCAAAAGGTGGAGCCAGTTCTTATGGATTTTCTAGTGTTTTTAAAAATTTTTTCATGCCTTTATAATCTTTTCAAAATGTGCTTTAATTCTTGTTGGAAGGGCCAATCTTCTCTTATTGAAGGTCTCTAAGCAGTCTCATTGTAAAGTCCAGCAGAAATGAGAGCAAATACAAGGCAGTGGCAGGAGTGTGGGACAAGGATTTAGCAGGAGAAATCTATACCCTGAGGCAGCCCTTAGCTCATCTCTTCAGCATCATCTAACTGCATCCTGAGATTGCATCAGTGGGAGGATAATGAAAGGATGTGAACATACACCCTATCTCTTTAATTGATGCTTCATAATTTCTCACCTCTCCGGTTTTATATGCTCCTGTTTATAGAAAATTAAATGAAAAAAAAAATTAATGCCTGGGTAGTAAATGAGAATAAGGAGGCTGTTGTATTATGGAAATTATAGATTGATATATTGGAGATAAATTATATTAAAGAGGAGAATGAAATCCCAGAGGAACACCACTTGAGATTAGTTTGATAAATCTGATAGTACTAAGAGTTGCCATGATGTCTATCAAGATGATGGCAGGTACCAATGACAAAGGGGCAATGATACTAAAAAGCACAGCTCACCTACTATGTTCAATTGTGAATTCTTTGAAATAGAATTCCTATTTGTTTTATTTATTGTCTTCATGAATCAATGGAATGTAGAACTTCAGATTAAAAAGAATATAAGCTACACAATGCTGCATGTTTTTTGTCTTTTGCTATCAAGACTCCATATCCCTGTTTCCTTAATACCTCTTTGATGTGCTTTTTTCCATTGTATTTTGCATTGCCTTCTCTGAACTTAGCATCTGTCCTGTTCTTTATTTGCAAAATGATCCTGCTTTTCTTACTTAAATTCCTCCTGCAGGTATTTCATAGGTTGCAAAAGATTCAAGTTATCCAGATATCTAAGTAATATACATATGATAGGTAGGTTGGTGTATTGACAGAGGAATTGAAAACTACACATGTATATGAACTGCATGTCTGTCATCAGTCCTTCTGCTTTTAATATGGTTCATTCTCCTGTCTGAGCATGACACGTGAAGTTACTTGAAGCAAGGCTTATCTTTTTCTGATGCCATAAGTCCTGTTTAAATCCAAATAAAAAAAAAATGTAAGGTAATTATAAGGAGAAATCCAGGAGAGTAAAGCCAATAGTTTTCTTACAACAGTGACTAGTGGCCTGAGACTTGAACTGGTGCCAGCCTGAAATATTATGAATAATTGGAAGGTGATGAGTAAACCATCTTTTGATAACCAGGGTTTCTTAACTTGCTCAGAGTCATTGTGCAATATTCTGTATAGGGCTAATGAGCTTTTGGTAATTATAAAAGAATAATCAGAAGAAACAAGACAGTAGCCATCCATCACTGAACTCATATAACTGCAAAAATTAAAAGCCTGAGGGAAAAGATGAATTCAGAGTTGGTGGTTGTCCATATCATCTTGCTTTGAAAATTTAATACATCTTCTAGGGCCATTCCTCTTGTAGTACAGTAGGGAATTGCCTCCGTGACTACAGGAGTGTAAAGGCTCCAATGCATCCTTGAGCTTTGTGGCTGTAAAGGCTAGTTTTGCTTTTACAGAAATAGATCTTAATTATAATAACAATAATTTTTTAACTGTGTTATGCCTTTTTGGTAGTGTATCCTCACCACTGCTTGTCATACATGGGGAGTCTGTTAAAGTGTCATAGTATGAGTTTGTTCTTGAAGAGGGTAATGAATATCAGCTTAATTCTGTTTTTATGAGATTTTATTTTGATAAACTGAAGCAACCAGATTTTTTTGCAAGGCCTGGAGTGTAATTCATGTGTGGTGAAATTTTGAATGCTAGAAGTGAAACAAGCCAAATAGATTTTACACTTAAATGACCTGTTAAGAAGTTTTTTCTCTTGGAGCACAAAATATTTACAAACAAAATGAGAGTTATTATAATCTAAAACTAGCTGGGGCCATGTAGTCAAGAATATGCCTCAGGAACAACCTTCCCTAGCGGGAAATGGCTAGAATGACCTAAAAATTATTTCATTACTCAAACTCTGTAGCTTTTTGAAGGCTATAATAATGTGTATTGTGCAGTGGGAAGGATGCAATCAGTGTAAAACTGGATATGCTGCAAGTGAAGGGATTGATGAAAATCATATGCCTTTTCCTTTGAACAGTTTGCTCAAATAATGAACAGATATTTTATAACCAAATTTTACAATGTGATACTTCTTAACAAAGCTCCAGTAACAAAGCTGTGGTAGAAAGGAAACAGACTGACTCACAGAAAACTGAGATCATTTCTTGGATTGCATCTGAGTGTGAAAATATAAAGTTGACATTATGGAAGCTATGAAGTGTTTCTTACAGTGCTATAAATGAATCACTGGCATTGATAGGAAGAAATTGAATAAGTACATGATAGGAAACAAGTTCTATTATGAGAAATACTGTTTCTGCTATTATTTTGGATTTTCTAAATTTCTCCTTCCCCTCCCCTCTTTCCCTTTCAGGGTAAATGGAAAGCTGGTGGCATTGAAGGTGATTAGATTACAAGAAGAGGAAGGAACCCCATTTACTGCTATCAGGGAAGGTATGCACTCACATTTAGTGATTATATATATGGGGTTTTTTTGTAATTACATTGTGGTTCTTATTTCTGTGCCATGGTATAGTGAATAGCTTGAGAATTCAAATTACATGGTTACGTTCTCAGTAGGAAGAAACTTTGGTGCCTCAAAAACAAAGTCTCTGGTGTGGGAGTTCTTGTTAAAGAATGCAGCTCCGCCTGTGCTTTGGCTCCTGTTAGATTTACTATACAAACGAGTACTTAAGAGCATGTTTAAGGTGGGTGTGAGAAGTCACTCTGGAAGATGAGGGAAGAGTGTAAGATGTGCTTCTTGCCTGCAGGCAGCACCTAGGATGAAGGTAGATGTAATTTTTCGTATACACGCAGCATGAAGCAATGACAAGCATTTCTTGATAAAGGCAATCAAAAGATCAGGGAGCAAAACTGCAGGCGCTTTAGAAGCTGTATGTAATTTGCAACTAGCTTTTGTTTGTTTTTTCTTCCCCACGGACTGTTGGAGTTGCTCTTTCTGTAAAGAAGCCCCTTGCAACTCTGAACTCCTCCCCTTGGTGGGCAAATCCATCCTCAAGGAAGCTCACCCCTGATCCTGTCACTATGGTTTGAGCCTGTTCTATATTTCCACACCCCTGTGTTTTGTTATTAGTTACCCTATGTATCAATCTAAGTTCCACTCCTCTTTTGTTCCAGAAAGTTCGTTGTAGTATAGTTATTAATTGGTCATGTACCCCTGTTCCCTCCTTCCTCTCCAGCTCAATGGTCAAGCTAGCCTGGCTTTGCCCCTACTCCTCCCCTCACCTTGTCCCTCATTTGTTACCACCTTGGTATGAAAACTCCCGCACAGCCTTTGTTCTGGGCTCTTGGGAGATGGATCTAACTAAGTAAACACCTGTTACTGCCACCCCAAGAGTCTCTCCTTATTCCGCCAGCAGTCGTGGATCTGGGAAACCAACAAGAACCCTAAAACCCTATCTCTGGGCTTGTGGGTCTCTTGGAGAGACTGCTCTCCCCCTTCGACTGACCACGGGCTCGGTCCTGGGGACAAAGAGACACCACGACCACCGGCAGCCTGTCCCAAGGTTGCCCATGGTCCCGACACCGATGAACTGATATTAAATAATCTTTTTATTTAATAACGGACTCTAAGTTGCATGGTTCAGGGATGATTCTTACCTCTCACGCTTGGAGATGCCTGTTAAGCTTTCTGCTCTGCTCCTTTATCCTTCCTTGTCAGCCGTTCCTGGTCCCTAGTGAGGGTTGCTTTATCTGAGTCTGTCTGTGTTGAGCTCCTTTGCAAAAGTTGCTGGATATGCCTTCTTTGTGTGGTCCTTCTCTCTTAGAAAGCACTAAAAATGAGCCTTGGTAGAGAAATAATAAACAATTTACCATCACACCACTGATTCAGACTCAGCTGAAATTGGTAATGAACTCAAGATAAAACAGTTACGACTTTGAGGGGCCTTTTAAAATTGTACGATCAGCATAATTCCCAGGGTGAGATGAGTCAGGGGAGGTACTAGAACATCAGCCCTCATAGGGTCCACAGTTGGCCCTCCATGTGAGTTGTGTGGCTTCATGATCATGACAGCCCCAGACACAGCAGCTGTAGCTCCCTTGTGCCTCCCTCCTGCAGCCATCTGTCTGCTGTATGTCTGTCTGTACAATGAGCCCATTCTGGAGTGGGCTGGGCAAAAAAACCTCCATGTTTCATGTGATTGACACCTTGAAGTTAGAAATCTGCAAACTACTGTAGATTTCCATCACAAGACTGTGCATTTTAAAGGTGGCTCTTTCACAAAGGAGGAAAAAACGTGGGTGGCCAATTTATGAAGGAATTTCTGCAGTTCTTCTCTACTGCTTTGTTTGAGTAACAGTTATTGAATGATCTGACACATTTATTCATAACAATATCTATTTTATCTGTGAACTGTCTGTCCCTGCAGCTGTGCTGTGATAACGAGGTGTGCAGAGGGTTATGGGTGCAGCTTTCAATATTTGTAATGCTGAGTTCAAGTTATAGCAGTCTGTGTTTCAAATATGCTTATTATTCTTCAGGTTTATATTTGATATGGTACTGACTTAATAAGAGAATGTAAATATGGCTTTCTTGTGCCTTTTTAGTGACACTTAAAAGGTTTTTTAATGGGAGCTTGGTCTGGACTAAAGTTTATAGCACTATAACTGTCAAATGCAGTATCATCCCTTTTCCTTCATAAATAGTGTGTTGTGTGAGCTCATTATAAGGAAGTATTTGTTAGGAACAAGAACAGAGATTCTTCCCATTTGATATTAAAAAAAATTTATAAAGGCACACTTGCATGAAGATACTTCTCACACTGTTGTTGGAGTTTTCTTTTTAGTTGTGACTACAATACTGTGGTTGAAGCCAGTTAAAATTCTGGTGCTTTAATATTAGCAGAACAATGGTCTTGTTTAGAGAAGGTCTTGAAGTCAATAATTAATACCAATTTAAGTGTGTGGTGTCTCACTGATTTTGATAGGACTATGTGCATCCATTATCTTTTTAAGCCTTGATCTAAGCTGAGACTAGATCCAAAGAGTATTAAGGTAGGAAAAAAGTTTTTTGTCGACTCTTACAGACTCTTGGTTAGGTGGGGTCAAACGTGGGTTATAGGTTGTTTAGGATGGGTTTTTTTTGGTAAATGAAATCTTGTCCCCCTGATAGTGGAATTTCATTCAGGAGCTATAAGTACAGTGCTGTATGTTTTGTGTCATACTGAAGTCACACAAACCTGATATGTAAAATGGGAAAAAATCTGTAATTAGTTAAGCTTTGACTTTTCTGTTGCTGGTTTTGATTTCGTCAGAAAGAAATATTAGGACCAGAAAAGTAAGGAAAGCTGTATTACAAATGTAATTTTCAGAAGGTGACCTCACTGATGATGTGCCAGGCCTATAGTATTTGCCAGTAACACTATGGCCACCACAGCCATGGGCTTCACTAGCAGGACCTTAGGAAGCTGTTGCTTTCCTCTTGGCAACATCTAATCCATCTTGGACATGCTGGGTTCTGTAATGCATCCATGGCTGCTGTCAGCTACAAGGGTGGGGACAAAAAAAGGGAAAAATAAATGCTTCTATGAGCTCTTGAAATTATCTGATAAGTTTGATATGGAAAAACAGTAAGAATGGGACACTTGTTAATGTTAAGCAGTTTTCTCTTGATCTTTGATGACTAACTGAGGGCTCCAGTGCTATAATTTAGGCTGGGACCATTAGAACAAGGACAAATACCACTGAAGATGAGATCAACTTCTAATTTCAGTTATCTGAGGAATAGTGTTCCCCTAATGGAAAAACACATATACGGTGGTATGAGCCAGAGGTCTAATGGAGGGCATTTCTTTCGAAACTCTTTCATCATGGAGAAACCAGGCAGGTTTCGTCTTGACTTATTCCTTATTTTCTAATTTTCCACTGGTGCAAGGCAAATTCAGGCAGAAGTCTGCTTAGCTGTAAATTAAAGCTACTGTTAGAAAATTGTTTAACATTTCTCACGGCTGCTTGAGTAAAGCAGTGAGAGAAAATAGCATTCCTTCTCACTGCTCCTGAGGGGGATGCTGTATGATGTTAATTAGGGGGAAGTTACAGGCTGAAATCCTAAGCAGTGGTCATGCTGAGGGAATGTTGTAGCTGTCTATGTACAGGGAAGCATATTGTTACTGTTGTGACAGCAGCAGAATGAAGCTCAAAGTAAAACAAAGCTACAAAGACTAAGAGAAGTGGGAAAATGAAGGAGATAAATGTGGAATGTGTGACTGTAGAGACAAGCGCTAACTTGGTTGAAACAAAAAGTGGAAGGAAAAGTGAAAAATAAACCCATCCAGACAAAAAACCCAGTAAAACTGCATAAGGAAAATCATAGTTAATTTTAAGGCCTGGGGGAGGTTCAGCTGAAGCTTCAATTAAAGCTTATAAAGTAAGTCTGCTTTGACAGCAGATACGGGTTTGTGTCTTCTGCCATCAAAGTTACATAGGTTTGGATGAAAATAGGTAAATGTGGCATATTTATTGGTGCTGTTTCGCTTTCTATTGACTTTCTAGAGCAGAATTTAGAAGTAGCCTGTGCTAAATGTTCTTTCAACTTGGCCTGAGTCAGATGTACCAGCTTATTGTATGCAGTTTACAGGATATTTCCCTCTGAATTTAACTCACTTAATCTGAGAAAATCTAATTTACTTTTGAAGAGCCTGAGGGAAAAAAAAAAGGAAAGAAGGAGACAAAAGCACAATTGAGTGGGATAAATCTATGAGATTTTCTGATGACATGTATGTGAGTGATTCAGGCCACCATATTACTGTTGTGGGCTAAATGTGCCTACAACAGTGATATCTGAAACACTGTGGAGTCTGAAAGTAATTTACATGCTATTTTCTAATTTAAAATAACTTTGGTAGTACACAGATCAGCAAATTATTTGCTTTCTGTGTTAGTGCAGTTGTCGTTTATTCTTTTACTGTAATGCTCATTATCAACTGTTCATAGAGGGTTCAGCATCAAACTTGAAGTATTATTGAACCCACAGCAGCCAGGAGAAAAGTTCACTGGCCTTTACTTTTACCTCAGATATTTCATTCCCTCAATTTCCTGCAATATCATATGTTCATCTAGGCTAAATATTGAACTGTGTGGCAGATTCTAATTCTGGGAACAGCTTGACTTGCAGTTCTGTAGTTATATTTTTTTCATTCTGGGTAATCATATTGCTTATATCCAACATGACAAAGTGTCTTAGGTTACAATA
>VZTZ01015961.1:7297-22309 GCA_013400955.1 Drymodes brunneopygia
CCGGCAGACGAGCCCTCACCAGAAGGGCCAGCCCACTTTCGGCTTCACCGTCAACTGGAGCTTTTCAGGTACTTTTTTCCTAGCCTCCTTATGGTATCCTGGACATCCCCTGCCCTCCCTGTTATGCCCTTGAAGTTTTTCTGCCCTCCCTGCACTGTCCTTGCTGATTCCCTGCCTTCNCCCTCCCTGTCACAAAGGAGTGTTTGAGGTCACTTACAGCGCCATTCTCACAGATGTTGGCAAAAGCAGGTTTCATATCTGTTTGCAAAATCATGACTTAACAAAGCTTGATGGCAAGGTTCACTTGATTGTTTTGTGCATGGGTGAAACACAGAAAGAAAAAATATCATCCCCTGGGGTCCTGCCAAGGTGCAAATGCAGTGGGGGAACACAGGGCTGCGTGGGTGTTTGGGCACTGTCATGTTCCTCCCTTACATCTCCTCCTCTGTGTCCCTGCAGGGTCGGCAACAACGTCTTCACCCGCCTGTAGTCACAGGGATGAGGGTGGCAGTGGGGGGTTCCCAGGGGTGCCAGGGGTGTGGATCCTGCTCCTGCCCCACCACCTGCTTCTCCCAATAAAGCTTTGCTGAAAATACTCACAGTCTCTTGTCATGTTGTAGCAAAATATGGGATAAGTAAAATATTTATTTAAAAGGGATGTTCTTTGATGTTTGATCTTTTTATGCTTTTGAGGCTAATCAACAAGAAAGAAAGGAGATTCAGCTGGTGAAATAGAGAGCAGCTAACAAGCTCTAAGCTATGTCCGGGTGTTAGAAAGAGGTATTACAAGGTGGAATTGCCTTGTTAAGACTTAGGTCTTGACAGGCTTCAGTGATCTCAGACCTGGGTGGAGATTAACAAAATTTGGGATGAAGAATGTACCACTGGTAATGGGCACAAAGAGTGCAGAATTTACAGGACATTTGGCAAAACCCTCAAGATAAGAAAAAACTACTAAAGACAACTGAATCAGCAACAACTCAGTGCTGAATCTGCTCCGACTGGGTAGAAGGTAAATTCTGGCAGGGGCAGATCATGAATTATGTCCCACTGAGTCAAGAAACCCACCGACTCAAGAGAAGAGAAAGTCTGAGCCTGCACATTAATTAGCATCAGATACAAGAGAATCCTTAACCAGTAGGAGAGAGGATAAGTAATTAATAAGAGAACTAAATAACTTGCAGTCAATGAACATTCATGCCTTTGCTTGCTAAAACATGTAAATAGCAAAATGTTTTGATAGTTTTGATAGCTTGATCTTTAGAATAACACTGAGGACCCAGGCTTGTGGAACTCTGAAAAAAATAATCACTGTTTCTCTTGGGTGTGCAATTACTGCCTTGTTATGCACCAGGTAGCAAATCCAATTTTTCTGGACAACTCTGTCATGGCTAAGCACACACATTCCCAATACACCCCATGGTGTCCTGTGGTCCCTTCTGTCACCATACCCAGGGTCTGATGCCTGTTCCCTGCTGTGACCCCCTCCATGGCACAGAGTCCTCCTTTGCGGCTCCCCTTCCCCATCATGGTCCTTGGGACCCCCACCTGGCCCAGGGGAACAGGAGCCCATTCAGCCGGGAGCAGTGGCTGGTTGCCCATCTCCCACCGGGTGTCCTTTGGCAGGAGGCCCGGCTTTGGCGGCCGCTGCCCGGCTACAGCCCCCTCTGCTATAAAAGGGGCCGGGCGGGTGCGGGGCAGCAGCGCAGGCAGAGCCATCACCGCCATGGGGACCCCGGGCTGCTGCCTGCTGCTCGCCCTGGCCCTGCTCGTGCCCCAGGATGCTGCATCCAGAAAGGTAAGGGCAGCTCTGGGGCAGAGCCTGGCAGTTCCGAGCCGTGGCGAGCTGTGCCCTGCTGTCCCGGGTGCAGGGTGGGAGGTGAGGGGCTGCACACGCTGTCTTTGCCATCTCTGTGGAATGCACTGGGAATGGCCGAGGGGCTGCCTGCTCCTGCTGTGCTTTCTGGTGCTGTGCCGTGCCCTTCTGTGCTGTGCTGTGCTGTGCCACAGTCTGCTGTGCCACGCTGTCCTGTGCCATTCCGTGCCACGCCTGGGGCACACTGTGCAGGGCTGACAGGGTTGCATGTTTTCACCGTGCCATGCTGGGCTACTCTGTGACACCCCAGCACATAGCGTTTGTCTGCTCCTGTTGTGTCCTGCTATGCCATGGTGCAGTGTCCATGACAAGGAGGCTCCCAGCTCTGGGTGTGCTGTCCCTGGGGGTACTGTGAGTCACCTACCCCTGGTATAGGGGCAGCACTCCCAGCTCTGCCCAGCCCTGGGAGGGAGAGGTGCTTTCCCAGCAGGTGCCCATGCGCTGGTCCCAGCTGCCACACAGAGGGTCCATGCCATGGGACACTCATCCCGCTGCTTAGGGAGGCTGGGGGTGGAGGGAGAACTGTGGAACTGTGGAACTATGGCTCAGCAATGCCCAAGCCACCCACATGAACCCCGGTCCCCAGTGTGACCTGCAGGGCCTGTGGAGAAACGAGCTGGGCTCCAATATGACCGTCTTGGCCATGAACACAGCTGGGACCTTCTCAGGCTCCTACCACACGGCAGTGGCAGCCACCAACAAGCAGATCCTGGTGTCACCCTTGCAAGGGGTCCAGCAGCATCCCAGTGCCAAGAGACATCCCACCTTTGGCTTCACTGTGCAGTGGCAGTTCTCAGGTATAGCACTGACAGTGATCCCCTGCCCATGCTGGGAGTGGGAACCCTCCTGACTGGTGCCCCAAATCCCCTGTGGCACCCAGAGGAACTCTGGCTCTGGGCACAGACTGTACGCACACATTCCTGCCATGGGAAGCAGTGGTGGGAGAGCTGCCTGTCTGTGGTGGATGGCAGAGTTGTCTGGGAGAGGTGGTGGGGGTGTCCATCTGTCTGTCCAAGGGTCATGGCAGGGTTGATGCCCAACTCTCCATCCAGGTGATGTGGAAGCGGTCCACATGACCAGTCTGGTGGGGAAGCCCATCTCCCTGTCCAGGGCATGTAGCAGGTGGTGTCTGTCTGTCTGTCTGCCAGGACCAGGTGGCCCAGGTTTCCCTGTCTTCAGGTGCAGGCTCTCACCCTGCTCTGCCTCTCTTGAAACTTGCCAGACTCCACCACTGCCTTTGTGGGCCAGTGCTTTGTGGATCACCGTGGGAAGGAGACATTGGAGACCACGTGGCTCCTGCGGGAAGAGGTCCCGTCACACAAGGACACCTGGAAAGCCACCAGGTGAGCTCTGCCCCTGCCATCTCACCCCACAGCCCTCCTTCCCAACCTACTGACATATCTTCCCTGCAGGGTCGGCACTTCCATCTTCACCCGCATCAAGTGATGGGAACAGAGACCAGTGCTGCCTGCACCCTGCTGTCCTGCATCCCCAGGTCTCCCCACTGTCCCAGTCCCAAGCTGGGCTCCTGGCAAGAAAACACACCCTCACCTTGCCCTGCTTCTTCTCAGTGCCCCCCAGCAATCTGCTGGTGGGGATCCCCATTCCCACCCACACTTGCTGCCCTCACACATGGAGCCAAATAAACCTTTCCCCATATGTCAGAGAACTGCGTCCCTTGTGTCCCTGGGATACAAGCAGCCACTCTGTGGCCATGGGCAGAGCAAGATGATGGCGGGGGAGCATGGGGAAGTGTTTTGGAGAGGCTGGGAAAGATGGGGTTAGGGGAAAGTAGCTGGGTAATTCTGCTTCCCAATCATGGCTTCAGGGCTCAGCAGGTGCCTTCATGCCTGTGCACCCATTTGGGACATTCACAGGGGCCCTGTGGTGGGTGGCTACAGGCAGCAGCCCCAGTGTGGGGCAGAAGGATACCTCATGGCTGATGGTTGGGGTGAAAGCTGCATGCAGGCAAGCCAGCACTCTCACCTGGCCTCATCCCATGTCTCTACACCCCACTCTGCCCCACCTTGCCATCAAAGTCAATTTCCAGCTACTGCTCTGCATGGGAGTCTCAGTGCTGCATGCAAATATGGAAGAGAGCTGGGTGCCAGCCCCCACAGAGTGGAATCCGGGGTGCTGGGGTGGTCCAAAGTCCATGCTGGATGCTGGAGGGACCAGGAGAGACACCTGGAGCTCCAGGGGAAGCTCCTGGGCAGACTGGGTGGCTAAAGCCAGATCCTGAAGTACACAGGTATGTACCTGGAGTGTGTATGCAGGTATACATATGCTTCCCACTGACTGGCTGTCACCTGATCAGCCGGGGGTGGAACAGGATACAGATCCTTCCTGGTGTTCATATTCACAGGATGTTATCTGAATATTAAACTTTATTTTATCAGCTCCACAGGAAAGGAAACAAATCAAACAAGGGTCCAATGCCCTTTGCACAGGTGCTAGACCTCATTAATCCATCACTTCAGCAGCTCATGAAATTCCCAACTCATTAGTTACTAATCCATGACGCACAGTTCCTAAATCCTGTTCCTGAGCACCACAGGGAGAAGCTGCTCTGTGGGCAGGGAGAGGTGCAAAGGCTGTGAAGGACAGTGCTGCCTGGGGGCTGCAGGGCTGCTGGGGCAAGACTGCTGGATGGGGCAGGGACTTTGGGGCAGAAAGCACACAGTGCCTGGAGAAAATGTCAGGGCCTGTCTGCCATCCTCTTCCTCTCACAGTGTGCCTGTCCTTCCCCAGCCTTCCTCAGCCTTTGTTCTATTCCCTCATTCCCTGCTAGGCTCTAGGGCTGCACCCAGAAAGTGCACTGACCTGAGACTCTCCAGGATATGCTTGTACTGGCTGAGCACAACTGATGGATGTGCCTAGTGGTCCAGCTTTTGGTCAAAAGTCACCCTGCATCCTCATCCTCACCCTTGCACCCTCATCCTCAGGCCTGCATTCCGCACAGAGCCCTCATTTCATCCCCCTTGATCCTTGGCACTGCCCTGGTCGTGCTGGGCTCATTCTCCTGCTTCTCCTCCCCAAACACCCACTGTGGCTGTCAGCAGTACCATGACCACCCAAAGACTTCTTTGAGTGGTCTGTGAGGCTAAAGCCTTGGGACCCCAGTGGAAGTGGAGGATGAGGCTAAGAGCCCTGCACAGTAGGGCACAAGGCCATTGAGAACCATGTTGGCCCAGGACATAAGACTTAATTTCTATCCTTTCATTACCCCCACAACTGCAAGTTCCCTGGCTCCTGGTTTCTGCTGAGAAATCTGTAGGACAGAGGATGATGCAAGCCTTGTGCATGCCTAATAGGGAAACTGAAAGTAAAACTGCAGAGTTTACAAGAAATCAGCACTGGGGGCACCACCCCCTCTGCAGCACAGTCTGTGTTCATCAGCTGTCCTAACTACCCCACATCCTGTCCCTGACCTTGACGTGATCCTTCCAGTTCATTGACCTTTCATTTGCCTTTCGCTCTTGCCTGGTACGTGCAACCTGGGCTGCTCACCTCCAGCCTGCAATGCCCGATTATGCAACAACCTGCAATGCCTTATTTAGAGTTTTCCTGTTGTTATTGGGGCAGGTTTACTTCCTTCATCTTCCAAATTCCTGGACCCACTGCAGATCACCTGCTGTCCCTGCACACATACCTTGCCCAGCCCTCATGACTCTCTGTCCTTCTGTCCATCCCCTGCAGTGACCAGTGGGTGTTTTGGGACACAGGAGCTCCTGCAGGGCAGGATGGAAACTTAGACCCAGCCTTCAACCAGTAGACATGGGGCTAAAGACTCCCAGGCTGGGTGATGTCAGTGGGCAACCCCACGCAACCCCTCCTGCATCCCTATTTTGCCCATCCCAGTGTCCATCCCTGTTCCAGTCCCCATGCCTATCCCCATCCCTGCCTCCAATCCCTCATCCCTGTCCCCATCCCTGCCCCATCCCCATCTCTCCCACTCTTGCTTCCATCCCCATCCCTGTCCCAGTTCCTGTCCCCATCTATGTGCACATCCCCCATCCCTCATCCTTGCCTCCGTTCCCACTCCAATTCCCGTTCCCATCCCATCACAACCTACAGCCTCTCCCTGTCTCCATCCCCAGCCCTGTCCCCATTTCCGGTCTTGCCCCTGTCCCAGTCCCCGTTTTCGTTTCCTTCTTTGTCCCAGTACCAGTCTCTCCCTCAGACACCGCCCGGGGCTTTCCCGGAAAGCAAGTGAGGGAGCCGAGAAATAAAAGTCCGTGAGTCACTGTCTCGGCGTGATTCGCTGCTATCGCTGCATTCCGAGCTGCGTCCCCATGAGCCGCCGCATCCTCGCCGCTCTCGCTCTGCCTGTAGGGGTGTCCTTGGCCGCGGCCGCGGCGGGCTTCCAGGTGGGAGCTCCTGCTGGGAGACGCGCGTGGGAAACTCGGCTCCGGGGAAGTCTGCGTGGGAGCACGCCTGGGGGTACCGGTGTTCGCGGAGGGACACGAGTGGGAAACTCGCCGGCGGGGTGGAACATGATATGGGAGCTGCAGCGCTTATGAGGGGTGGGACACGCGTGGGAGACCCATCTGCGGGGGAAATACTCGGCAACAGGAGGATCCCCTGCTCCAGAGGGTATCCAGGCGGGACCCCCTGCCGAGGGAGGGGAGGGAAGTGATGCTCCAGGGTTGTGCGTGTGCCCGGGAGGGATGCGCAGAGAGATTCCTTCCCTGGTGCAGGGGGCATGCATGTGGAAATCCCCCACTTCCCTGCCAGGGACTTGGAGGGAAATTGAGGCAGGGGAAGCATGGGGACCCTGCCCCAGGGGGTGACTTGCCCCTGTCTCGGACGGTGCAGTGTGGGAGAGAAGGGGCAGTGCTTAGAACTGCAGGTGGGATGTGCAGTGTTCTGGCTGAGACGGAGCTCACCGCGGACCTGAGGGCTTTGCCCATCCCAGTGAGCTTCCCTGGCGTGCTGCATGTGTGCTGAGCACAGCATAGGTGCCCACAAACACGGGCAGATGTGCCCTGGATTCACACATCTCACCTGCCAGGGCTACAGCAGGGGTCCCGCCCATGTTCCTGCCTGTCCAGGGCTCCCACCTTTCACTTTTCCTCTTCACCTCTCCCCTTTACTTGGCTTACCCCAGCTTTTGGCCCTCTTGACATGGCTGAGATAGCAGCAACTTTGTAAATCGTGTCTTCTAAAAATGAATGCTCGAGCACTCTCTCAAGGACTCCAGAAACACTCTGCACTGCCCCCATCCACAGCTTGACCTGTGTTTTTGTTCTTTTCCAAGCTCCTCTGCGAGGCAGATGACCACCCTGGGGAAAAAAAGGCCAGCAAGAAAGAGGAAAAGGCAACCAAACGCAGGTTGTCGCTGAGCTACCTGGGGAAAGGCACAAAGGACATCAAGGTGAGTGCCAGCACCCCGTGAGCATCGGGGGTTCTGGGCAGGGGGCTCAGCCTGTAGGGGCTGTGTGTAGGCAGCCCCCAGGGACACGTCTGCTCATCCCCAGCCGTGCAACCTGACCGGCTGGTGGGAGAATGATCTGGGCTCCAAGATGCAAGTGTTCAAGGTTGGCAACGACGGAAGCTTCTCCGGCGAGTACCACACTGCCGTGTCAAGCGCCAAGAGACCCATCCAGCCATCCCCACTGATTGGCTCCCAGCATCTGGATGAGGATGGGCAGTGCACCTTCGGCTTCACTGTCAACTGGAAGAAGTTTTCAGGTCTGTAGTTGCACGATGGCTGTTGTTGGATGGGGTAGTGGGATGGAGAGGGGAGCTCAGGCAGGTTCCATTGCCCATTCCAGTCCCTCTGTTCTCTCTCCTGTCTCCTGCCTCTCCTTCCCTGATGTCTCTCCACTCCGGATGATATCTGCAGACAGCAGTACACCTCCCAAAACAGGGTTTGGGTGAGGCATCACAGAGGGTTGCTTTGACAACATCTTTGCCACACAGCACTTCCCTGCAAATATCGGGATCCACTCAGGCTCCATGAGCCTTAAACCCCACTGATGCTTGTGAAGCTCCAAAATCAGCTGGGGCCCCATTGGGATGCTAACAGCCACCTCTGCTTTAGACTCCACAGCTGTCTTTGTGGGCCAGTGCTTCAATGGGGATGAGGGGAAGGAGGTCCTGCACACTTCCTGGTTGCTGCGGGAGAAAGTCGACTCAGAGCCAGATGACTGGAGAGCCACCAGGTGAGCCAAGGTACCCCCAATCCATCTGGGATCCCTACCCTGCTGCAAGCTGGGCACCAATGGCTTACTGCTTCCCCACAGGACCGGCCGCAACACCTTCACTCGAGTGGGCTGAAAGGAGGCAGAAGCATCTCGTTCTAGTCACACCTGGGAGAGAGGAGTCCCTCACAGGATCAGTGGGTACCAGCATGCCCTGACGCTTCCAGCCCTGGAGGGAGATGTCTCAAAAAGCAAATAAAAATCAAATCAAATAAAAGACAGTTTAGCACAACCTTGTGCAGTCTGTGGATGTCCTGGAAAAGCTGGGCTAAAACACAGTAGAGGGTGGGTGTGGGATGAAATTTGAATTCCCTTATTTTGGGAAGAGACTGGTCCCAAGAAAGCCCCTTTTCCAGCCCAAACAGGATGGTGCTTCCCCAAAGTAACCCTCTGACACTAAGTGTGACCAGCACTCATTCTTTCCTGCTGAAACCCTGGTGAGTGTGATGGGAGGGTAGGCTGGGGAGCTCTTCTGCGTCCCAAAAATCTGTCTGGGAGGCCCCTCCCCCTGGGAGGCTCTGACACTGCCCTCAAGCAGTCAGGTGAGGGGTCTTGGCTGTGTCCACACTCCTGAAAAGTGTCAAGGGCAGCTCTGTACCAGCCACACAGGGCCAGCAGCTGCAGTACATTCAGCCCAAAACTCTTCCTAGGAAACATGTGATTTACTGGAAAGCTGATGTCTAGCAAATACAGCCTCAAATCTCTGCCCAGGGGACTATGTGACTGATCAGAAATAGGCAGTGCTCCCTCAGGCACGCCTCTAAGCCAAAGAAAATGATTTCCAGGAAATCAGCTCTGGGTCTGAATCTGAAACTTAGTCCTTGTGTCTCCGATTCTCAAAATAACCTGGGACAGGGCTGCATGTTCTGAGCTGGCATACTGCCTGGGATTTGACAAGCTTAAAAGGACTGAGCTGCTGCAGTTGCCATTCCCACTGCTCCCCTTTTCTGCCACAAATGCTGTGGGTGGGAGAGCTTTGCTAACAGCACCTGTGGCTTTAGCAAGTTCGCCTGCTCTTTGTTTTTGCCTGTGAGTTGCAAACTCACATGTGGTTTTCTTCTCACATCTTTCTCCCTGGGGTTCATCTTCCGCTTCTAGAGTGGTGCTGCTGTTCCTTTCTCAGTGCCTCGCTGGCATTTCTCCAGCTTTTTCAGTTCCCTTACAGCATTTCTGACCAGAATGCCTTTACACCAGCCCTCTGGTATGCATTTATGCATCTGCACAGCCTTTTACGTGCTTTTAGAGGAGATTGAGAACTGGGAAAGTGAGAGGCAGAGGGACCACAGGAATCTGCTGTCACCTGAAGCGTGACCAGCTCAGCAGTGAGGCACCCCACTAAGCCTTCAGCCTCACTGCATGCATCCTCCTGACCTCGTTATTGCCTTCATGCCAACACTTCCAAGGGCAGGGCTCTCCAGAGGCTGCAAGGCAGCAGTGCTTACCACAGTTGGAGCATCCTGCAAACCCCAGCAGGCAGCCACAGTGCTGGTGAGAAATGTGGCAGGCATGAGCTGGCAGAGCTATTTCCAAGGCCAGTCCCCTCTATGAGGGCACCCAGCTAGGCTGCAACACATCCCTGGCAAACTTTGGATTTGGGGTGACAGGTGACAGAACATGGGGTGCCAGGGGTGCCTGCAGGCACCTGGGAGTGGTTAAGGACGGGGATGTTTCCCTGTGGACATTTGGCATCCCTCAGCTCTGGGTTTTATCCAGCTGCAAACCTGCTCACAGTGCTGGTCTACAAGCCCAGCACCATTTGTTTCCTTCTAGCACAGGCTCATCAGCAAGGCAAACATGAGCAGAGCTTTCCCTTCGGCCCCACTGCAGGAAAACCCACTGTTTCTGATGCATGACAAGCTTTAATCAGGGTCAGTCACACATTGTGAATACCTCCAGGGGCAGGGGGATCTGGTGGAGGCAGGAGGCACCTGAAATCAGACGGACATGTCTGTGTGGCACAGGTGCTTGCACACATAGTTCAGCTAAAAAAAAAAAAACAAACCTGAAAAACTAATTTATTAGGATCTTGGCATGGGGGGATGCTTGCATAAGGATCAAATGCCTTCAAACAGCCACTGTTACAATGGAGAAGGTGTTTCAATTGCAGGGGTCCTCCAGCACTTACATGTCTTAACCACATGTGGAAAACTGTCCTACGCAATCGTTTCTGCGGGGACTGCTCCTGCCGACCGTTTACGAATGTCTCAACACTGAACATTGTGGTGCCCAACATCTTCTTCAGTGTAGCTGTTGACCAACCTAAGCAGATGGAGGCAGGGAATCGCCAGGTCACTCAAGGGACTGTGTTGCTGGTGGGTTCAGGTGTGTGCAGAGGCAAAATCTGGTACCCTGGCACTCTGCAGTGATGACAAAAGAATAAATGTGATTTTCAAGCCATAAAATCACTAACAAGTGAGAATACACAGCTCCCATTCCCTCCACCATTTCTGCATGGTCCTCTGTCAGGACCACAGATTGTGTTCTGATCTTTTGCCACTCTCTATGGCGCTGTTCCAGCTGCAGCCCTATCAGCCACAGACTGCCACCCTGAGAGAGAACAGAGGAGCTCCCTAGTTTTGTTTTCAGGCCTTACCGGGGCTGGTTTGGAACAGGGCACCCTCCCAGATGTGTTCTGCCTCCCCATTCTACAGCTGAGCTCATCAAATTTGTCAGTATAACCCTTTGTGTGGATGAGGGACCTGCAGGTTGCCCTATGTGGCTCAGAGGGCTCCTCACTCCTGCCACCCTGCCCCACCCAGGCTGTGCTGTGGCACCAGTGCCAAGTCCCCCTCACTGCACTGCCCCCTGGCCAGGCAGTGGGTCACTGACCTGGGCTCCAGGGTGACCTTCTTGGCTGTCAACAGAAAAGGCAACTTCACTGGCTGCTACCACACACCATGAATGAGGTCTGGGTGTCACCACTGCCGGTGACACACTTGATGAACCAGAAGAGCCAGCCTACCTTCAGCTGTCAACTAGAGCTTTTCAGGTACTTGTCCTTCCCCAGCCTCCCTCTTGTATCCTCAGAGCCCCTCCAGTCTCCACTGAGATGTCCCTGGAGTATCCTTGCCCTTCCTCTGATGTCCAGCTCAGCTGGGCTCATGCCAACATGCCCTGCATATCCCACACCTGTTCAAGGTCCCAGAAGGACGGGAGGCTGGGGAGGGAAACATCACCTGCCCAGAAGCAGCCGTTCCCACTGACAAACTGGGTGCCTGAGGGGGACAACCCCATCCCTGCACTGTCCCATCTCATCCCATCCCTTCACAGACTGCAGACTCTGTCCCCGCCTCCATGAGCCAAAGATTCCCAGACGAGGACAGAAGGGAAATACTGAGCACCACGTGGATCGTGTGAGACGAGGCTGACATGCTTAAGAATGACCGGAAAGCCAGTGGGTGGGCTGCAGGGCACTTGTCCATCCTTGCTCTGTACTGGGTGGGTGCTGCATGGAGCCCATGGGGGAGTGCTGAGTCCTGGGTGCTGGGAGCCAGCTGGGCAACAAGCAAGGGAGAGAGGTGTCAACACCCCAAGGGCTTTTGCAGCAAGTCCCCAGGATGGGAGCTGAATATAGGTCTGTAACTTTTAAATTAAAAACAAAGTGCAATTTGAACATAGGATCCTGCTCCTTGAGGAAGAGAAGAGTGGGTTTCCTTGTCTTCAGGCCCAGGAAAGATGAGAAGGATTGTCAGAGCAGATCTCATCTCTTGTACTTAGGCAGAGGCAAGAGAGGCCCCTCATGATCTGGACACAGCCAGGTGCCACCTCTGTCTTCCTCTGTAACACTGGGAGTGACATGTTCACCTGGTGAGAGTGATATCTTTGAGGATGAGTCTGTGCTGTGTCCCTGTGCAAATGCCAGGCAGTCTGAGCATCCCCATTACAGTCCTGCACCATCAGGAACCCCTTGGGAAGGCTCAGACAGAGCCTTGCCCAGCCTGAAAGCATCATGCACGTGGCGTCACCTCCCACGATGTCTAGGGAGGCACCGTGCACAGGACATGCAAATGTGGGACAAGCAAATTTTAATGTCTACATATCTCCCAGGAAAGCCCTTCTGCACTTGGAAGGAAGATTGATTCAAGAGTTCCTGCTGCAGTGACAATCCCAAACCCAAAGAAAGCCCAGCACAGCCAGGACGAAAAGCAGTTTAGAAAGAGCAGCAGACATTTATAATGCAGGAGGGGACGGTCACAGGGGCAGACACGTCACCAGGCAGTGCAGCAGAGCAGAGCTGGCCGGTCTGTGCTTGCTGCAGCCTCTATTTAGGTGGCAGCACTGGGTCGGTGGCAATGGGACAGTGTCAGGCCGTACCCGCCCCCAGGGCTCCGGCACCGAGCAAGGAACGGGTCGGCAGAGACTCCTGGACAGTGGATGCGTAAATCATCCCTGAATCCCCACCTCCCTGCTCATCCCCGCGTTCCTCCAGCGCTGCCCAGGTCAGGCAGACCTCCTCACCTCACCTGGCCTGGGCACGCTGACATCAGGACACTCACGCCACAGCTGCCAGCCTTCATGGCTCCGGTTACAGCCCTATAAAGGGGTTTGGGGTGCGAAGCAGGGAGGGAGCTGGGCTGGGCATTTCACAGCCCCGCAGCCATGGAGAGCGGCGCTTTCATCCTGGTCCTCGCCGTGGCACTGGCAGAGAGTGTTGCTCCTGCAGAGAGGAAGGTACGGGCGCGGGTGACAATGGGGGCGTCACAGACATGGCACTGGGAATGCGGTGTGGGCAGCCAGAAGCTCTCTCTTTAATACCATTTTAGGCTTAGACAAGCAGGAGATCTTTTCAAGAACTAAGTCCAGGCAGAGCGCAAGGTATCCCTGGACCACCCTCAGCCACCTGGTACCACCTCCAGAAAGATTTGTTCCCATGGGGGAGCCATGCACAGAGCATTCCTTCACTGGGGGTTTATGGCTGGGAGCACCACGTGTGTGGCATCCTCTCCCGTGTTTGGGAATACCGTGCATGCTGCAGGGTTGGGGCACTCTGGCCTTGCTCCACCATCCTCTCAGCAGCCAGCAGCACCCTGGGACAGCATTTCCCCAAACTGGGATTAGGCACAGCCATGCCCTGCAGCTGCACTCACAGCAGGGCTTGTGGCTCCTGGTGTGGGGCAGCAGCAGGGATGGGGTCCCCGTGTGTGTGGGGGAACAGAGGGCATGTGGCTGTATTCCTTCAGTGCCAGCTGAACGGACTCTGGAGGAATGACCAGGACTCACTGATGGAGATTTCAGTGTTGAAGGACAACGGGGACTTCCAGGGACAATACCTCACACGAGTCACCCTCTCGGGGGGCTGTGCCCAAATCTCCCCCCTTAAGGGCACACAGCAGCAGCTTGGAGAGGAGGGCTGGCCCACCTTTGCCTTCACTGTGCGCTGGGACAAGTTCTCCAGTAAGTGCTGGGACATCTGGGGATGGCATGGCAGTGTCAATGGCAGCCACTCATGCAGCCAGCAGGGATTTTCTTTTGCCAGGAATTCAGCTGGGTGATGCTGTGGTGCAGCTAAGCAGCAACACCGGCAGAATGCGGGGCTAAGGGGCATTGCTGGGCTTGTGCAGGGCAGGCCCTCCTCACCCAACATCCTTGGGTGACCACGGTGGGTTCAGATGCTGTTAGCACAAGTGGGATGTGGTGCTGCACATCCTGCCTTGTATGAGGGAACCGCAGGGGAGGCCAGGACGGGTTTGGTGGTTGTGTGGCCATTGGAGCAGGAACACAGCTGTGTCTGGGACCACAATGGGGAAGGGGAAGGAGCCAGTTTCCCTGTGAATCTCTCAATAAGTGCTTCCTCCTAGATGCCACCACCGCCTTTGTGGGGCAATGCTTTGTGGATCCAGGTGGAAAGGAGATGCTGACCACCATGTGGCTACTGCGTGAAGCTGTTGGGTCCCTTGAGGAGGACTGGAAAGCCACGAGGTAGTGGAAGGATCATTAATACATAGGGGGACACTAATCCCACAGAGGGGGTCCTTGCTTGAGGAAAGGTGAGGGGCATTTAGGGACACCCCATCACTGCTTCCAGCACTGGCAGCTTGGAGCCGGCAGTGTCTGTGGGTCATCCCATAGGAACTCTCAACTTCTCACAGGGTGGGCAGAAATGTCTTCACACGCAAACGCACCACAAATGGAAGGATCCTGCCGAGCTTGTCCCCTCCCTGTGAGGCTGTCTCTTCACCAGCCCCATGATGTGATGATCTGGCTGCAGCCTAACTGGCCAACAAGGCAAGAAAAACCTGCTTCCCAACTGAGAATAAAATTTAAAAATCATCAGCTGTGGTTGCCTTTTCTGAAAGTCTGTCCTTGCTACCCCTTCTATCCCCAAACATACCCCTGCTGAGGGGAGGTCTGACCACTGCCCTTCCCCAGGGACTTCTGCATCTCTCCCTGATCCCACCCATCTGCCTCCCTGGGCTCATTTCCCATCTCATCCAAACCCAAACTTCTACCCTATGCCATCATTTCCCACTTGCCTGATGGTGACAGAGCTGGCAGCAGCATCCTGGATCCAGCTCACTTCCTTGCAGTGCCTTCATATCCCTTCCCATCGGACCCTTTCCAGTACCAGGACTTCATGCTCTCTAGGGTTGGGCAAGGAGACAATATTATCAATAGAGTTGACATGTTGATTAAGCATTTTCTTTGTGCTGTACAGCACCCCAAGTAAAATGTGCCCAAGTTAAAGCCCCCATCCCATCCCATCCNCTATTTGCCTCTGGGAAACCTGCCAAACTTAGTCAGCTCTTACGACACATAGCTTTTGGCAGGTCCATGGGTGAAGAGGAAACCTCTTGTGGAAGTGTTAAGAAAACATCCCAGCCCCAGGCATGACAGCACAGTGGCCACACAGTCCATCAAGCCTGGCCAAGCTGTAGGAAAGTTGCAGCCCGGTGCCATGAAGGGCAGGGATGCCTGCCATCGCCCTGGCAT
>VZTZ01015962.1:0-133778 GCA_013400955.1 Drymodes brunneopygia
TGAGGCGGCCCCGCTGCCCCTGGGCATGAGAGGCGGCGGCGCGGGGCTGCGGGAGCGCCGGACCCACCATGCGGGAGCTGGCGATCGAGATCGGCATACGGGTGCTGCTCTTCGGGGTCTTCGTGTGAGTAGCGCCGGGCAGCGGCAGCCAGCGGCACCGCGGCGACTTCGCTCCGTGCTGCACCGGCAGCCGAGCCCCGCTCGCCCCGGGCTGGGAGGTGCGGGGCAGAGGTGCGGGATGTCACAATTTAGTTCGCCCGGTGGGCTCCGGCAGTGCGCTCGCCACCGGGGCAGCCCCCTCGGCATGCCCGAGCGAGCGGCACTGCCCCCGGTCCCCTCTCCGGGGTAGAATATTTCCCCGACGTGAGTCTTTGCGGGAGCTCTCCCCGCCCCGAGGTTTTGCCGAGGAGGTGAGGGGAATTTTCTCCTCGGAGAAGCTGCTGTTTGTGAGAGGAGTGTGCAAAAAGCGACCAGGCAAAACGATGCAGCCTCACAGGTGCCGGTGCTTTCGTTGGGCCGGTTGTAGTTCGAGGGGTGAGGTCTCACCTGGCGGGGCTGTGGATGCGCCTCAAGAGCTGGGTCTGGCAGCAGCGGGAGCCCCGGGGCCGGGCGGCTGCAGCGCCGGGGCTGGAGCCGAGCAGGGACCGCGGGCTGAGCTGAGGTGCAGCGGGTGAGAGTGGGATTGGGAATGTTCTCCGCACGCTGCTGGGCAGGGAGGAAAGTCATGAAAATCTGGTTGTTGAAAGATGTGCAGCTATCGCTGCGGGATCATTTTTCCTCTTAGCCTTTTTTTTTTTTTAGGAGAAAGCATTTATGTGTTATTTTGCTTTGTGTATTTCAGCCCTTTCTTTCATGCAGTTTGTGTTCTGCATGCATTTGAACAATGAAAAGTTCCACTCTATGTAAGTTTGCATTTCCATTGTTTAACGTTTAAAGATGAGTGCTTTCAGCCTTTGTGATCTCTCAGGAGCATCACAGAACGGGGTTCAGATTTTGCTGTTTGCTCGTTTGTGTTCCTGAGGGTGGATGCTGTTGGTCACAGGTGCAGGCAGTACAGGACATCTGCTAAGCTGTGATACTGACTTAGGGCTGGTGAAGCTGAATGCTTTCATGAGTCCTTTCTGTACCTCTCATGGTTAATTAATATCTTGTCCAATTTACTGGTGTTTGATTTTTTTTCTTGGTGCTCATTTCTCTTGAATATTGATGTAAATCTTTTGATTTGCAACAAAGCCCTGTAAGGTTCCTTTGATATCTGTCAGCTCAGTTGCATCTCACTTTGAGAGCAGACCTGTTCCTGTCAGCAGAACTCCTTTCTGGAATACGTGGAGTTACAGGGTGAGCAGAGACCTCAGAAGCTGATGCTGCATCAGGACCTTTCTCTTCATTAGGATTGTGTGTGTAATTCATCACCTACACCACCCTGGGAGAGATCTCTTCGTGTAGCTTATTACTATGATGTGTAAATCGTGAGCCATCATAATTAGTCATGTCTTGGTTGTGCTTCTCTTCTGTCTTTATTTCCTCTCTAAAAGTTTCTGTAATTTTCTGTGCTCTTTGTGCTGTGGTTCCAAAACCCTCTGAGGAGGGGCAGCTAACAGAAAAGCTCTTGCTGGCAAATGGCAAATGCCCTTAATGGCAAATGCCCTTAATGGCAAATGCCTGTGGAAGAATTTCTCATATTTTCACATAGCTCAGCTTCTGCCTCGTTGGAATTCTGGGGAATAATTCTGATATTTCAATGGGTCATTCAGAGCATTCAGTGACATCTGAAAGTACCAAGCACTGTAGTGTTCCCAATTCAGGTCAGTGTTTGGTTTCATGAGCTGAATTTTATTTGCTTGTAATGGTTGCAAGAATACAATCTCTAAGTAGACCAAAAGAAGAGCTTTTCTATTCAGATAATCTTAGCACAAAAGTAATCTTTTGCTATTGCAATAGTATTCAGTAGTTCTCTCAGTTTCCTGAAGTGGCAATTACCTCACATTTTGAAACTTTTATGCTGCAGAGGTTTAAACACTGTGTTTCCTGTGGTTTTACAGACAGCCAGTGCAAGGGTTTTTATGGAGCATTGAGTTCAGTGGAATATCCTTTCAGGAATGAACATTCATTGGGGAATTTGGAAGCCCGGGGAGTGGAATCTAGGCAGCAGCAAGTTGAGCTGTGCTGTAGAAGAGATTTCTAGGAATGAAAAGGCTGTGGAGGTTCCACCTCCCTTGGAAAGGAAAGCCATTAACAGAAATGAGCTGAGGCTTGGTCTGAGCTCATCTCTGTGATGAGTGCCAGGAGCTGGACAGAAGAGAAGGAGCTCTTTCTGAAAAGGTCTTGATGGCTTTGGGTCATTACCAACCCTTGTAGTGTGAGAAGCCTGACCTTGGAGGTCGTGGTTCCACAGCCATTGGAGAGTCCTGGACCATCTGTGCCTCTCAGATGTCTTTGAGCTTCAACCTAACAGTTCTTGTCACTCACAGCAATAAAGTGACACATTTTGACCATAAAATGCAAAAGAAAAAGGTGCATGTTCCACGTTGGAGCTTTGCTTGGTAATAACTGTCATTTCATAAAAATGGAGGTGTGAAAACTTCTGTTGATGATTGCTGAAATGGAATGTATTGCTAATTTGAATGTATTTTAGATCAAGAACAACCATCTTTTCTATGTTTAAGACGGGCAATGGTTTTTTTCTCCTCCAGTTGCCATAATTATCAACGTCAGTCATTCCATCAAAGGCAGAAACCTTTACTTGTTATATAAGATCTGTTCTATCCTGCAGATGGGTACCCTTGGCAGTAATGCACATTTTTGGTGGTTGAGTATTGATTTGGTTGAATTCAACAGCCATTTAGGGAGGGTAATGATAACAACTGACTCAGTTCTAGGTGTTGTGCTCTTGGCAGTTGCTGAGAGCTCACTTAGCAATTAAAGACCAGATTAGGTATTGAAATTTAGCAACTCAAACTTCTCTGCATTTACAGAGATCTGTGCTAAAGGGCATTTTAGCCCTCAGGATTTAGTGGTATTGAAGGAGGGATTAGTTAGATTTATTGGAAGGACTGTGTCTGTCTGAAATTGAGAAGTAGGAGTTAAAAAGAAAAAGCCAACAAACCCAAACCCCAAACAACAAAGAGTCAAAACCCAAAAACAAGTGGTTACAGTAAAAAATATACCTAAATACACATTTTACTGCAAATTTAAATAGGTATTCGAGTACCTTCAGCAAAATAGCTCTCAAGCTGCAAGTTACAAACTGCAAGGATATTGATATTTCTGTTCTACTCCATAGTTTCTCCCAGTTCTTTAACATTAACAAATTAATTTCTAGTATTCAAAATATGTGTCCTTGCACCTTTTGATTGGGCTGAACTGATCTGATGGAACATGGGATGTTTGTTATTTCCAAGGTGAAGAAAATTCTCAAGCTATAATTTGACTATTACATGATGCAGTTTCAAATATTTTCCAATCAAATCTTGACTTTAATCAATTCCCACTTCATATTTTTGTTCAGACTTTTGCTTATTAAGAAATATTTGTGAGTACAGAACTGAGATTTATTTTTGAAGTGAGGTTTTTTCATGTAAGCTCTCAGAAGTAGAAATGGTCTATTGTCTGATAGAACAGCTATGAGGAATCACTCTGTTTACAGGAAAAATCCAATACTAATTTGAAGAACGATTGAATTCGGGTCTTGCATCTGTGTTTTTCTTAATTTTTTTCTTCATTTCCTATGACTTGGAGCAACTTAAAATGTGTGGTTAATGCTAAAACCTGTTAAAAGTGACCAGACTTTCATCTCTATATGTGCAGTGGCATTTGTCACTTATAAGTTGCTGAAAGAAAGCAAAGTGTTTTGACTGACTTGGTTTTATTCAGATAAGCCAATTATAAAAGGATTTGTGAGCAAGTCTGATAATTTTACACAGGAGTGATGCCCTTAAAACAAAGTTTTTCATGTATCCTAAAAAGAATTCACTGAGTGGCAGCTCAGAATGAGCCTGAGGGGTGTCTTTATTTCTTAGTGTTCTGTTTGAGGTATCTTCTACAAGGAAAACTTTTCACACCTGTTTCAGAAGTTTTAGAAGACCACACCACTGCCTCTTGGCAGGAGGAGAGGATTTGTGTGTGTTGTCATGTATTTAACCCAATGACTTGTCAACAGCACGTCACTGATGTTTAGAGAGCTAATTGATTAAAAAGGCAAAGTCTTTCAAGGATTGCTTCATCAAACCTCGAGCTCTTCAGTGCATGTGATGTGATTAAAATATAAATGTCGTTTGGAGTAATTGGATATCTTCCCCACAGCACAGTCTCATTAGCAGCCTCCCCTGGGAATAAATGTTTATCTGCAGGCTAATATACAGATATATATTGCACACGTGTGAGTTTAGAGCATTGACTGATGTTGACATCCTTTGTGTGTGTGTCGTGTTCAGTTCCTGGTGTAAGTAAATAAAAGCTGTTTCTGCATGCGTTGTGTTTCTTACAAGTTTACAGTATTAATATTTTAATCGAGTTATGAATATGCATGAAATAATTTGGTGTGGAAAGCTCTTTCAAGTAGCTCTCTTTGTCAGGGGATGTTGTCTTCTGGATATCCTGCATGTGTTGCCTTTATAAATGATACTGTGTATTGTCTTGTTAACATGGACGGAAAATCAATTACCCGAGGAAATTCTACAATGCTGCTCTTCTGCTTTGCTCTTCTCCCAGACTGTGTTTGCCTTTTCTCTCTGATATGGATGGGATTTTTGGAGGATAGACCGAGCTGAGAATTGTGACTGTAGGTAACAAAAGCAAGGTGGTATTGAGAAGAAATCGCCAGACTGAGACATTAAGATTTATTTTCTCACTCTGACTCAAGCGCCGCGAATTTACACAAATCAGTTGGACCAAGAATTTAAAGCAGCTTTTAAGCCTTGGCTCTCTAGTTGAATGTTTCAAAGTAGGTGTTTGGCCACTTCTTAGTGATTTTGTGTCCTCTGTTCTTGATTTGAATATCCCATAATTCTGACTTTGTTTGGAACCTGATTTTTTGGCTTCTGATCCTAACAGTCTTGGACTCCATTTCTGTGTACCCTAACTTATCATCAAGAAAACAAGGGCAATCCTTCTTTTTCTCACCCTAATCCTTCAGTTCATTGATAAATTCTTTGTCATGAGATACTGACATTGGACTTCTGAGAGCTTTTCCAGTGTTAATTTCACAAATAGTAGTGACAATAGGAATTGAGAACATCAACATGTTTGCTAACCTGCTTAAAAATAGATGCATCGTTGTAAATCACAATTTACACAATGTTATTAAAGTGAGGGAAAGTTTTGTTTTGTGGTGGAGGTTGAAGGGTAATTCACTGAGTTAGTGAAGGGTTAAGGGAAGGACCTGCTGTAGAAAAGAGCCTCTGTGGAGCTCAGGATCTGAGAACAGATATCAAAGGTTGCCTGTTGAGCAACAGACTTGTTCCAGTGCTCAGCAGAGTCTGTCACACCTTTGAAGTGATGGCAGAGCTGGAATGACGTGGAGCTCCTGGAACTCCCTGATACACCACAAAGTAACCTGGATTTTAACTTTGCTCAACACTGTACCCTTGACAGGTTACTGTGAAAACAAAAGGCCCTAAAAACCAATTACACCTGGTGTTGCATGAAGTATAGAGCAAAATGACTGTGAGCCTGTCCTGGTGTGTGAGAATTACCAGGGAGCTCACAGGGACACCTGGTGCTGTTCTGGCTTTTATGGCCAGGTTTTGGGGGCAGGGGGGCTGCAGGGGTGGCTGTGAGGGTCTGGTCTCAGTCTGCATTCCCCATCCCTCGGTACCACTGCAGTGAGGGGGGAGAAAAAAATCAAAGTTAAGCCTGGGTAGAAGGGAAGGGTGGGGGAAAGCTGTTTAAGAAGGCTTATATTTTATTTTCTCATTTTCCTACTGTGATTAGAATAGTTTGCCTCAGTCAAGTAACGACTGAGTGATCTCTGCCTGTTCTTACCTTGATCCAGGTGCCTTTCACTGTATTTTCTCTCCCCCATCCAGCTGAGGAGGGGAGTGATGAAGCAGCATCCACTCAGTGTCATCCTGGTGTTCAGCTACTTGGTGTTCCACTTAGCTGAGACTCCTGATTCTTTTGGTTTTGTATTTTATTTATTGGAATAGGGGAGGATTTTACTGACTTCGATAAGGGTTATTCAGGGGAAATTGTACCTACCTGTCTTTTTGTGCAGACTCTGGTCTGTGCAAAGCACAGACTGTTTTTACAGGCTGTTGTATCAGAACTTGAGATTGTGGAACTGAGTTACTTCATTTGTGTTCCCTGAGTCTGGGGGAAAGAGGGAGTGAAAGGATGGGAAGAGGGAAGGGGATTTAATGGCAGGAATTCTGATTGTCCTGCCAATAGGATAGGATTTGCAGTTGATCTCCATGGCTGAACTCACAGCTGAATCCATGCTAAAAGAGGATGTCATTGTAAATGCCAAAGCATCTGCTCCACATTTTTTGAGCAGTAAATGGTGACTTTGTGTCTCTTGTTGTTGAATCCCATTTACTCACAGACTTTGGCACTTTGTGTTTATTTGCTTCTGGCCTGATTGAGGATGTTTTAGAGTGAGAATGCTTCTAATAGGGTTCCTGGGGGGAAGTTTTTTCTTTAATAAATTGATTCTTATGCTTTGATCTAAGCACAGTCAAGATGGGGCACAACTGTGATTCTTATGGGAAAGAATTTAATAAAAATTATAGTCTTACTGCTGAGAATGTACTCCTATCTGGCACAGTAAATCAAGTTCTTTATGGTCTCTCCGTCTGTCAGTGACTTTGAAAAGTCAGTGCTTGGAAATCGCTGGCAGAATTATTGATGCTAAAAATGAATTTAGGATAATATTTAGTGTGTCTTGTAACTTTTCTTGTGTGCTGGCACTGAACAGGAGATGCCTGAGTGCTGCATCTGTATTGGCAAGAATTAATGGACAAGGACAGAAAGCTAAAGGCAACACTCATGTCCCTAATTAAAATATTGATTGTGATCACTAATGAGCAGCAGGTACTTAGGCTGGGATGGTTGAGCAAAGCTTCACTCATTTCTGGACCAGAACAGCTGCTTTACAGGAGATCCAATTGCATTGTCTGCATGGAAGAGACAAAGCTGTCATCAGTTCTAGCACTTGAGCTAAGATTTCCATGAGTCTATGAGTTTGAAAATACCTTCCATTCACATTTTTGCCTTGCATTTAAATGTTAAATTTGTCATCATTGTACCACAAGTCATTGTTATGTTAGAAATTCTGTGATTGATTGATTGATATGATTCTGTAGAAAACTAGATTGGGACTTTTTCTTCATTTTAAATCAGATTGCTACAGTCACTGTGCATTGTATTTGTTTGTTTGTTTTCTCTGCATTGCAAAACACTTCTGGTTTGCTATCTGAATGGCTAAATATTTTCCTTGTTAAAATACCACTGAATTTTAATTAAAATTGGATATGAATGCAGTAAGTGGAAATTGTTTTACTGTAGGGTAACAGGGTTTATGACTGGTGTTTTCATAGTAAGGAGCTGATTGAGATTAATTATTCAGGTGAATTCCAGAGAGCTGGGGGGAGGAGTGAGGAAAACTGTAAGAGAGGTGTCGAAAACATACATTTTTTTTCCGGAAAAGGTAGAAATAATTGGGCTGTTTAATCTCTAAATCTGAGGAGACATGGCAGTGANCATATGAATGCAATAAGTGGAAATTGTTTCACTGTAGGGTAACAGGGTTTATAACTGGTGTTTTCATAGTAAGTGGCTGATTGAGATTAATTGTTCAAGTGAATTCCAGAGAGCTGGGGGCAGGAGTGAGGAAGATTGTAAGAAAGGTGTAGAAAACATTAATTTTTTTCTGGAAAAGGTAGAAATAATTGAGCTGTTTAATCTGAAAATCTGAGGAGACATGGCAGTGAACTTCACAGGTAAGCAGCTCCATAAAGGTGTGTGAAGACAACAAGCTGCTGTTCATGTCCTTGGGGAATTAGATAGAAAGATTTTTATATTTGTAGCAAGGGAAACTTAGGTTGAGTGTGGGGAAATATATTCTGCTTTTAAGGACTTGGAGCACAGGGATAGACTGCCTGAGGGTAGGGAGAGTCTCCACCAATGGAAGTTTTAAAATGCAAGTTACACTGAAGTGTTTTGGGAGAATTGTACATCGAGTTTTGCTTTGCTGTGAGAAGTCAGACTGGCTGGTCCTGGAAACTGGCACAAATCAACTGAGTGGAGTGAGGTTTATATTGCATTTAAGTGTCCCAGTGTGGGGGTAAAAGTTTGAAGTGAAATATCTTGTAAGAGATTTTTGAGTCCTCTTGATGGGCAGGAAAAGAAATATGAGTATCAATTTGAAAAATTACTTGGAGAACACTTCAGCAACCACTGAACAGAAGCTGATGGTCCCTTCTGCAGGGCACAGATTTGTGTGCTAAATATTCTACATTAACCAGATTGTGGGGAAAACTAAATCCTAGATTAGGGTGAAATGTTTCACTCTGCAATCTGATATTTTAGCCTGTTTTGGATAAGAAGTTTTACTCCTTCTTTAGCACGTGTAATGGAGGTGCAAATGCCAGCTCAGAAATCTGAAGGGTTTGTGGCTCCCTGCCAAGTGTTGTGGAGCCTTGCAAATGGAGAACAACAGAGAGAGGAGTGTCAGCTGATGTAAAACGTTCTATTTTCATTAGCTGCCAATTCTCACTAATGGGAGAGCAGCTCTAACAGCCTGTCTGCTCCCACAGCCACAGAGAGACCATTAATAATTGTGTTCATCCCTGCCCAGGGTGCTTTCCAGGAGTGCAGCTATTGCTGTTGGACCTCAGCGAGTGCTGCAAAATGCAAAAGGGATGTTCCTATTCCCCATTATTAGATCTTCTTCTCATGTTATTATTATCTTTTTAATCATTGCTAATACTCTGGAACACATAGTTCCCACACAAATGTTTTTGGACTGAGTGATTTTAATATAGCTGGATTTTATTGGGAGTATCATTAGGAAGAGGTGTGAGGAAGGGACAGAGAGAACTGAGGGGGAGGTTTTGTCACAAAGAGAAACTCAGCGTGGTTGTGAGTTTGCCCCAGCTTTTCATTTCTGGTCCAGACATAATCAATACTGTGTGACATGCAGATATATTAAAAAAAAAAGACACTTTACCAGACTGAGCTCCATCAATTTGCTCTGTAGCTGCTCAGGGAACTGTGGAGAGTTGTTTGACTGAAAGCAGTTTGAGATGTAATCAAAATAAGCATTAAAAACATCAAGAGGAAAATTCTGACTGTCTGTAGCGTGTTTGGGTTCATTATTCAGACATGTGCTTAGTTAATTTAAGCCTGTAATATGAATTTTTCTGTTTTTCACTTTAGGATAATGTACAGCTGCCAGCTTTGACACTTCCAATGGCAGCAGAACTCATGATTTCATTTCCCTCCAATTTCTCCTCCCCAAACACACACTAAAATGGTTTTTGTGAATTATCTTGTTTCATAGGGCATATTTAATAAAAATAGAGGATAGAGGCCACAATTAAAACCATAAATAATGATTTTTAGTAAATAAAATGAGAGACAATGCACTGGAAGCAGGAGCCCATAGTTTTCACTTGGCTGATGTTGGTTATTTCTGTAAAACCCCCACAGCTGATTATTTCTGCTACATTTCTGGATGGCCTGAAGAGCTGCACCTTGACACAACAAGCAGCAGCTCTGATCTTCTTGCCTTGTTTTCCAAGGGCACCACTGCTCCCTGTGAGCAGGGATCACAGGGACTGACTGCCTCTTTCACCCCAGGAGCAGCTAAGTGCCAAAACAAAGTTGTTTTTTGTTTCAAAATGGTTTTTTTTCTTAATATTCTGCTGACCAGAAAGCGAAGTTGCAAAGATCACTTTCAATATCAGGACAGGGAAAGTTGTAAAAATTAAAAACAAGTCGAAATATATGACTTTAACTCATTTTACAGTGGGATTTTTTTTCATGGTTCAGTATAGTCCCACTTGTCTCCTGCTCTTCTGATCAAAGCTGCAATGCAGCATGACCAACTGTTCCTCTTTCTTCCTTTCACTTCACTCATTTCCAAATATTCCACTTCTGTGAGGAAGATATGATGGTGGAAAGGTTGTGTTAGAGCTAATTAAGTACTCTGAGGCCTGGAAACCCATTTTATTACCATGGAATGGGAGTTTTCTGGATTCACAGTGGCAATAATGATGCTCAGTGATATTTAGTTCTACTTGCTTTCAAAGGCTCAGCCCCTACCAAGGAGAATGCCTGGACTGGAAGTTTTTGGAATCTTTCAGGTGTGCATGAACAGCTGCTTAGCTGTGCTAAAGCCTTGTTCTTATGCTGTCCATGCACACTCAGATAGTCCTTTCCCTTTCCTCTTAGCTTTAAATTATGTCACAGGAAGGAAATAGTTTACTTAGAGGGAGTTCAGATGCCAGGGACTGAGAAAACAGTCACAATATAATTTAAGTGCAAAGAAAACTAACACTAGGTTCCAAAACTCCACCCCAGGCTGTTCTTTCTTTTTCAGCATTGTGAAAAGATGGGTGGTTTGCTATTTCATATTAGGAATTCTTAGTATATATCTCATTTCTATGTGATTTCATAAGCTTCAGGACTCCTGCTGTGAATCTATATTGTTTTTAGTTCCAGATCTGAGCTTTTAAGTGAGCCCAGGCTCCACAGCTGTTGCCTCCTTGCTTGGGTGCAGCATTGGCTGCAAGGAGGAGAGTACAGAGGGTGGTCATTCATCTTTGGGAGATGTTATACCCAGATATAAATCCCTAAAATCGCTGGATTATCTGAGGCAAATCTGGGCAACCTATCAGTAAGGCTGAAGGAAAATACCAGAAACTCTCCTTTTTTAGCACTCTGGGGAAATATGACAGCTGTGGTAATATGTGTGTATTTTAAAACTGAATCAGAATTTATTTTCTATCTTTTCTTAATCAAAATGATTTCTCATATATCTGAAGGGCTAATGGAGGCATATGTGCTAATTAAATGTCACACTGCAATTGCTAGCTCATTTAATGTATTCAGAAATATTTTCCATCAAGTCATACTGACTCGTCTGATTCAAAACCTACCCTCAAGAGCCAGTCCTCTACTTGCTAGTGACATTAAATAAAAACCCCAAAAACATTGCCCTTGCCCTTTGTCCTTATCAGTGCCAGTAAAGCACTATGTGGAGATGATACATGGTTAATCAGAAATAGTAGGTGCATACAATGCATGGCAATGCACTGGGAAATAAAAAGTTTTTAGCTGTTAAAAAGGGATAATTTATGAATACTGATGTTTCTGTGTCAGTGTGAATGTACAGTACTTAATTGCTTTTAGTGTAGTTAAAAAATGATATTTACAATAACACATTTCCATAAAAGCCTATGCAGAACCAATAAAACATCAGTTCCTATTCTGATGGGCACACTTCTTTTGCATTCAGTACCTATTGCAATATAAATTCCGATACAGATTTTAAATTAACTCTTCTTTTTTTATTTCTCTGGAGGAGTTAAAGCTGTTGCTGCCCTGCTGGGTGTTTGTCAGCAGTGCATACCTGGCACATGTAGGTACCAGTCCAGTTAATAACCAAACTGCAGCATTAGGAGTTACTTTGATACTGGAATGGTTTGTCCTACCTTGCTTTGTAAAATCACATCAGGAAACATCAAATCTCTTGACACCCAGTGTTGTGCCTTAACTACAGGGAAAGTTTCTTCTATCAAAGCAGAGTTTATATTATTGAAGTTATATCTTTAATTCATGCCAGCTTCTCCCTTGCTCATCATTCATAATTGAGTCTTGGTCACATTTTTTGTAACCCTTCCTGATGGCTGAGGAGCTGTGGATTTCCCAAATTACTTTAGCTATTAAATGGCTCAGATCTCTTTGCCTGTGCTAACCTCTGAGCTGACACAAAGCTATCTCATCATGCTGATACACACAGACAGCAGCATCTCAGAGCCTGAACTGCTCTAACTCTGTGGAGAGCAGAATCATGGTGATAAACCACAGGCATTGCTTCTTATCTCCCCTCATCACTGTCCCCTCTGCTTCACTTTTGTTAATTTTACATGCCAGCCACAGACCATTTCAAGCTTTTAATATTTTGCCTGTTTTTGAAGGAGTTTGTAAAACAACCTCCACAAGTTATGGGTTTTTTTCCATAATATTATCTGTAGGCAGCAAACAGACCTAGGTTTTCTCATGGCCTGAGAATAAGTTATTCTCTTCAGGTATAATAAATAACATGACACGAATGCTTTCCTCACTATTAGTGTGTTTCACAAAGGGTAAGCTGAAGTCTTGAATTCAAATGTGAGCCAAGGTGATGTGAACAAAGAGTGTTCAATGCAATGTACCCAGCTAAGGAAAACTCTGGGCTCTTTCTCTTTTAGTCTGGATCACTTGTGGGAAGCCCCTAAAGCAAATCCTGAGTTATGAATTGTGCACATACTCTGTAATTAGGCTAGATGTTACCAACTTCAGCACCACTGACACTGCTCAGAGCCTTGCAGAACAGCTGGGTTGCACAATTTAACATGGCAGGTACACCAGACAAGCTTTTCCTACTAGATTTGAGACCCAGTTTGGGGAATACTGGAGGAAATATCCATGTAAAAACATGCAAAATGGAGTTCCAACAGCCCAACCACAGTTAACCTGTGCTTTTGGGAGAGGCAGCAGTGTTTGCTCACACAGAGTTCTGCAGGCAGGGAATGGTGGTCAGAGCTAAATTTTTTCTCCACAAGCCCTCAGAGGTGATTTATAAAAGAAGTTCATGAATATCTGCTATATTTTTTTTGTTTGCCCCGATGGGGACTTGCAGACAGAGCCATTTGAGGATAAAATCTGCTTCTTAACAGATGAAGCTTGGAAAAATGAAACATCATTCATTAGGTATGTGGGATGAAAGTCTGGGTGTCACAATCACAGGTTCCTGTTCATTCAATCCTGGTGCTTTGTCCTCTCAGTTATTGTCACTTGGTATTTGGGACAAGCTTTGTCTGCAAGAGAAAAAAGGCAAAAAACCCCAATTTTCCTCCTCTCCTGCTAACCAACCAACCACCCAACCACCCAACCACCCAGCGTTTAGTTGATGCTCAGGACCAGGCAGAAATTTAAACCTTTCAGAGTGATTCATGCACTGAGGGCCAGGCAGTGGTGGAAAAAATAAGGTGAGGTGCCAAACAATATCCTGCTGCCACTCCTGGGAGGTGAAAACCACGGTGGAAGCTCGGGTCAAAACCTCTGTGAGGATATGCGTGCTCTGTTTGATTCCCTCCCTATCAGGGAATGGTTTCATAAAAAGATAACCCCAAGTTATTAGTCCACATCATCACAAAGCTGCTTTTAGTGCTCTGTTACCTGGCTCTGGCTGTGCTGTGGTGCTGGCACGGAATGATCCTGAAGGGCTGCACGCTGTGAAATGGAAATGAAGTTAATGGACCTGGGAGAGCTCGTGGCCTCAGAAAAGAGCAGCATTTTCACTCAGTGAGGAGCTGCAAGCAGCAGTGTTGGCATGGCCAGAGCAACCCCAGGGACTGGGGCACCTGTTGCTTATTGATGTTTTTAATGGAATTCGGGCTCCTCTTTCCCTTGGGCTGCTTGGGAAGTCACAGTTACAGAATCTTTATGCGTTAATGGAAATCATTTTATACCTTAAAGTCACGTCATCAGCCTGAAGTGATCAAAATTTTGCTTGCTAAGCTGTTAAAAATGTGAAAATGAAGAAAATGTGAGGCCAAAAAGCTAAGACCAAATTTTTCTGTGCTGAAACAAAGGAAGTTTTTTTCCCCCACCTGCTGCCAGGGGATGCTCTATGGCTGAGGTTGTACTTTGGGCCAGAACACAAAATTATCAAACTCAGTTGTCTTTGTCTAAGGACTGCATCAATTACTCATAACATCCAGTCCTTTAAAGAAGCTTGTACTGACTTTTGAATAGTGATAGACTGTACTTTTGGTTGGGACAAAGGAACATCAATCACCAAGTGTCAGGCAGCTTAAAAACCAGTGTGTCCTCATGATTGTTTAATAGAGTACAAAGGGAATTGCCTTCCAGCTAGTGAAATCGCATATCCAGCCACCCATTGGTGATGCTTCAAAAAAGAAGAGAATTGTTCTCTTATGAGTCTTGGCATAAAAATTTAATTAGCAGCTGAGCTCTTTTGGAAGATAAAAAAAAAAGTGATTTCTTTATTACAGTCACTTTCCTTTAACTGTTTACTTTCTATTTCTGTATTGTCACAGAGACATCTGCTGCCTTCTGCAGCTATTTTTTTTCTCCTTCAACAGTGATTTTGAAAGTGTTTTGCTCAGTTTCAGAAAACGTTTTGGCGTTTTTTGGTTGGGTTTTGATGTTGTTGTTGGTTTTTTTGCATCATGTTGCACTAAATTTGAACACAGGTTTGGAAGATGTCAGAACACAAGTCGAAGAAATAAATGAACACATAATCAGATTTAATGTATAGTGGGTACAAAACTGCTGCTGTTGCATAAAATAATAATGATTACAGTCACTGATGGATTTGCTGAAATTATTCATTCTTAATATGAGTACAGATGAGTTTGTATTAATCAGAAAATCAGTCCTCATCTGAAATCAGATGTTATTTATTGTATTTTCATCTCTTTAGCATGTGTTATTTCACTCTTAAAGGCATTAAATCTTATGTTGGTGAGTATCTGCTGTGCCATAACATGTTTCCTGTGAGAACTGAGTTTGGTTTTTTAAAACTTCTCAGATTTAAACAACTATATTTTTAGCTTTCTTACATCACAAGGGGACAGAAAAAAAAAAAGATCAACAAGATCCCCAAACCTTTAACTCTGTTGGCATTTGTTCATAATGTCAAATGTCTTAACATCAAATTAATTAAATTTCTGATCCAATGTGACAAATTCTCCAAAAGTGCATTGGAACACAGATATATCATGATCATCTTGAAGCACAGATGTTTGTGTGTGGTTTGCTCTCTGCAGTCACCAGAAATGCTTCAAATAATACACTTGAGGACTCTCTCTTAGCTGAAATTTGGAACTGAACCTTCTTGCATTGTCTAGGGGTCAACCTTTATTTTTCTAGTTGAAAACTGTAAAACTAATTTTTCATGTGGGTGATATATTACCTGGAACTGTTCTTCTTTAGAAATGTTTCATGTTTTTATGTCTTGCACAAGCCATTGTCTTTTAAGCCTAAAAAAAGCTTTGTTTTCATTTTGAAAACACTGAAACAAATCGTTTTGACACTTCTGAAGTTCACCTTCTTGGCAGAGCAGGCTCGGACTCTGGGTTTGGAGAAGCTGAGTATAACAGTGAATAGTCCCCTTGCAAAACCAGAATCCTTAAGCTTCCAGAATAATCTTATTGTCCACAGAGGCCAGTGTAGGAAACATAAATACTGCTACAAGTGACAAGGCTGTGTTTGACCTCTTTTGGTCCTTAAGTGTTGTTTTCTGTTAGGAAAGGAGAGGAAGAAGAGCTCAGTTGGGCTCTTTTGTGTGTTCTGTAGAGGGAGTCAGAGTGTGCTCAGGCAAAGGGGGTCAGAGAATGGTTTGGGTTGGAAGAGACCTCTAAAGATCACCTGGTTCCAGCCCCCTGCCATGGGCAGTGGCAGTGATTTGCCCCGTTTTAGGAAACTGCTGACCCAGCTTGGTTTGAGGGCTTGTCCTCCCTGGGGAGGGTTGCATTTGTGAGCAGGGTTTAATTTCACTCTGTTGCACAAACCGCTTTGGGCTTTTTCTCTTTACAAAGTCCCTTGATGTGCCTGCTACTGGCATTAAACCTGGGTCTGGAGAGCTTTAAAGCCCTTGGCTTTGGAAAATTTGCAGCAAAAGAAGCTTTGAGCAGCTAGAACTCTTGAGTTCTGGCTCCGTGGTCTTGTTAGGTGAGACCAATCTGCAGAAAAGTGGTGCCTGTTTGTTCCCTCAGCAGCCATCCCTCGAGTCCCAAAAAACCAGGCCTGAAATGAACAATGTGAAGCAAAGGCCAAACTTCCCAGGCTGTCTGATTTTAATCCAAAGCCAAGAACAGTTTAAGAGCAGTGAAGGACTCTGTGGAAAAAGGAGCGTGGTTTAAATGAAGCGAGACAATTTATTATGGTCATGAAAAGCTTCTGAAACTTCCTGCTACAGCCAAAGATCACAATCCCTGCTTTTGCTTTCAGGACATGACAAAAGATACCCACTCAAATTGCTTTCTACAGACAATGTAACATCAACATTTAATTTTGATGCTCCTAATTGGAAAATAACATAATTACAGAACCGTGGGGATTTTTTTTTGTTTGTTTAGGTGGGGTTTTTTGTTTTTTTGGTTTGTTTTTTTTCTCTGTAAGAGGGCTAATAGACCTAATAATAAAATTAAAACTGTTTTGGTAGAATGAGACATTTCTGGTAGACTTAGATTCCTCCTAAGCTTGACAGCCCATCCTGTTTTAGGAGGCACTTTTAGAGGTATTCTCTAAAATTACCTCTTTTTTCCTATCAGTTGAAGAAAATTTCTGGGCTGCTTCTTTCTTTTGCTTTGTGATCCTGCAACTGCAACTGTCATTCTTCAAAGCCTGAATCTTGACATTTGAAAGACATTTTATATTTTGTATTTGTTATATAATTTCTTCAGGGTAAAAGACTGGATGACATGATTGTCAACTGATAATAAATGACTGCATGATTTATTTAATCTCACGGGATTATTTGCACACTTTTCCCACAAAAAAAAAAAAGAAAGACAATTTATTTTCCACAGTAGTGTTTATGGAACTTTTATAAAGTTGTAGAGCAACTTTAAAGGTTTAGACTTTTAAAACCCATTTTCTGAAGGGTATATTTATAAAGTTTGTATTACTAAAGTGGAGTGAGGTAGGATGGCAATGTAGCAATTTATTAATAAGGATAATTCATGCATGCTTGCAATGCTAATTCATAGTCAAATTTGGGGGAATTTCTAAATCAGCAGAACTCTTCTGGGGAGTTTTGGTCATCACTTCAAAATTGTGAGAAGTTTATATTTTTCATTGTTGTTTTCAGTTTTACAGAATTTTTGGATCCATTCCAGCGGGTGATCCAGCCAGAAGAGATCTGGCTGTACAAAAATCCCTTGGTGCAATCAGACAACATCCCCACACGTCTCATGTTTGTAAGTACTAAAGGTCATTTCATGGCTTTAAACTGAGCACATTTTCATTTGATAAGCAGTAGGAAATATGTCACAAGTAGAGGATGTTCCTTTCATCCTAAAGGCAGTTAACTTTCCAAACCAAGGTTGCCCAAAATGTAGCAAATTCTGGGAAGTTTTTAAAAAGCAGCGTCATCAGGTGACTGAATTTATGAATGTTGATTTTTCAGTTTAGGATTGAGAGCAGTGTTAGCTTAGAGGGATGTGAGAGAAATGAGTAGAGAGGCTTTTTCAATTAGCTGGTTGGGTGACCTGACAAAACCTTGCCATGCTCTTATAAGGTCAAGTGCTTAAATTTTGAAATCCAATTTGTTTTAGGCATGTTAGGCACTGAGATACTTGACTCTGAATAATCTTTTTTTTTTTTTTTCCCAAAAGGCAAAACCTTTGTTTCAGCTTCTGCCAACACTAAATATATCACAGAGCTGTCATTGCTCTTCTGGCTCTTCCCAGCTCAGCACCAAATTCAGATGGCTGAATTTGGTTTTCAAACTTCATGGTTTTGATAACCTTCACTAGCAATTATTAAAAACCATAATAATCTTTATATATAAGAGTGCAGTGAGACAGGCCACCTCAGAAATGCTGAAATTATGGGTGTAGTTCAGGCTGTAAAAATTGTAGGTCAGGCTTTTCAACAGCTGCCTCAAAGGCATCTTTTCCTGAGTCTTCAGTGAGGCCAGGGTTTTACTTTTCAAACTTGAGTTCAGATTAAATGCAAATCAGCTATATAATTTCTATTTAGCTTTTTTATAAAAGCTTAATCCTTCAGTTAGGAAGAATTTTTAATTAAGGAACAACTTGAAGGTGCCTTCTGCATATGAGGTGACCAAATATCCCAGCCTTCTAAGATAGAGACTGAAGGCCTGATCTTTAAATTTGCCTTTATAAACAATAAACATTTTGTTTATATTGCATTAAGAAGCAGCTCTATTATGGACTTCTTCATCCTGGATGGATGAAAATATTTCTTTTTCCTGAAATGGAAGACAGCTATGTAAAAAAACCCAAAAAACAAACAAACAAAATAACCTCCAAGCCAAACATTAAATTGTTGTGCTGGGGAAGACTGAGTTTAACTGTGTGATTTTCCCTTATGCTCAGCATTACTTTGCCCCGTGGTTTCTCTGATCTCTTTATAACTGGGGAGTTCAAGGACCAGGAGTGAATCATTGTCCAGGGTTTTGCTGCCGTGGTGAAACTATTTTTGAAGTCAGTTGGGATAATCATTAGTCCATCTTCTTGTTCTCTAGGCAGTAGGCACTGGGAAGCACAATTCTGGGATATAATTATAAAATATTCTCCTGTTCCCACAGCCCCAGATTTTGGCAAAGTTTGTGGTGGGTGGAACTTTGAGGCAACTCTTGTGTCAGGAACATTTGTGTGGCCTGTGTTCTCTTTTAAACAATGAGCAGCTTCTTAAATTAAGAAACATAGGTAATTTTAATAGTTTTTGCTTATTGTTTGAATTTAAAAGAAGAAAAATCTGACTCTAGCATTGATCACAAGCTTTCATTATGTGAAGAATTTCTCAGATACTGAAACACATGGCTATGGCTTAGCAGAAAGCAATCTCTGAGACTTTGTGAATTGCTGGATTATTTTATTTGCTATGAGAGACTTGAATTCAGGTGAAATGTTGTGAATGCACATCCAAATTGGACAAAGCTGACTTCTGCACGGGTAGCAAAAGCTGGGAAGAGCTGAGCCTGGTTCTGTCTCTCTGTCAATGGATATTCCTTGTCCTGGAAAGTGCAGGTAACTGCCAGCTCTCCCTTGGATGCAGGGAAGTGTGTGGGAGTCCCTAAAACTTCAGCACATCTCTGGCTTGCCAGGATGAATAATAAATGACAGAGATTTTGTCCATGTTTCACAAAAGCCTGGCAATGCTGGAATATCTCACTGCTGGAAAAGGAAACAGAGCTGAGGTGCAGCTGAGGAGAGCATTGCTCATTAGAATGTTGCCAAATCTGTTTTAGATATGAGCTACAGAGAAACTTTTCTGGAAAATAAATAAAAAGGAGTCTGTCACAAGCCAAAAATTCTTTGTGTGTGCATTTTGCTGCAGAATAAAAAGCACCTTCCAGCTAATGCTTTTGTGTAAGGAGCACCAATGTAGCGCAAATTCCCTTTCTTGTGAAATATGAGGGAATCTGCAGTTTTACCAGATTTCTGAGGATGGATGGGGAAATGGTTTGGAACAAGCTGCCACTTGAATGCTATTCTTTGTTGATAATTTCTGCTGCTCCTGCTTGTTTAAAAGATTTCTGCCTCCATTAAACCACCACTATAAGCCTGTCAGCCTTGGCTGTATTTCTACTTGTTCTTCAGCACTGGAATGCAGATATTTTTATTTTTTTTTCCTGGTGGCAAATCCTTATTTTAAGAATGAAACTAGAAATTCTAGGATTTGCTTTAACCTTTTTTTAATTTCACACTCTGTATCTGAAAGCAGAAATTAAACTGTTGATGAGGATAGGGAGAAGTGAACATTTCTGGAGCAGTAACGTGGCATTGTCATCCAAACTGGAATCTCACACATACTTGGAGGGAGATTTTAAGTGGAAATAACACATCTTTTTGCACAAAACTTGGTGCCTGCCTTCCTAAGTGTAGAAAAGGGGACCAGATTCCAGTCTGTGTTTTAATCTGCAGGATTCACTGAGTTAATAATATTTTGCAGATGCAGGTGAGGGCAATCTGGTACAAGATGCAGAGCCAGAATAACAAATGTAGTGCACTCTCCTGCTGTTTCCTACTCAGATTGTCTAAAATCAGAAAATGAGGACTGGGATTGATCTGTGATATAAAAAGAAGATTGAGTCATACATCTTTTGTCATAATATTTCTGTCTGGTCTGGTTTTGATGTCAGTGGGGTTGTTTAAGAAGAAAGGCACAGTTCAGCTTCAGTAAAGAAAGCATAATCTTTCTTAAGACCTGGCACCCTTGTGCCATTTACATCTTAATTTTTGCCTTGTTTATAAAAAAACCCAAACCCAACCAGTCATTTTCACTCTTGTTTAAGAGAATAAAGTGTGTGCACTGAGGCACAGATGCCATTTCGGGTTCCTTGTAGGAGGATTCCTGTTCTCCAGCACTGACAGTTACAGAAGAAGGTTCTGTTTAAGCGGTGACTAAACCTGTAGATGCTCAGGCGTTGTTTTTCTGGTTTTGAACAAAATAAAGCAGCTTGCTCCACATCCGAATTCTTGTGAATGAGAGAATCATACGACCACAATCTTCCCAATGCATTCAAGCATGACAGTTGAAAAGAAAAACAAAAAGTGAGGTAAAGAGCATTTTAAAATGCCAGGAGGTTGGTGCTGCAGTCTGTTGTGTTGAGCAGGGTCTTACTGAGCTCAGCCTGGGTGGGTGGGCTGCCTTCCTCAGCAATGCACAGTGTGGAAAAAATGTACAAAATCCATATGGATCAGTATAGGAATTTTCTGGACCTTGTGGACTGTTCCTTTTTCACTGGAGAAGCTGACATTTTAAATGCAGCTCTGGGCAATTACAAATCAATTATAACCAGGGGCTATGTTGGAATATTAATGAGCTCATCACCCTGTGGTTGCAAAGACAAATCGTCCCTCTTTGCTTAAGGTCAGGAGTTTGATAAAGATCACTCAGCCTTTCAGTTTAAATGGAGCTGGCTGCAGCTAATTATCAATCAGCTGCTCTGAGAAGGAATTGGTGCTCTCACACACAATATTTGTTATCTCTCACAGGCAATTTCGTTCCTCACGCCGCTGGCAGTCATTTTTGTGGTGAAAATAATCCGTCGAACAGACAAGACCGAAATTAAAGAGGCTTTCTTAGGTAATGTATGTCATGCTTCAAGGTGGAAAAATGTGTGATAGCTCTCAGAGATTGATTCCTAGGGTAGTCCAAGCCTTGAAGAAAACCTGTCTCCATTACAGTCCATTACAGCAGTTCTCAGTGCAGTTTCAAGGCATCTCACACAAGCCTTTGGGTTTGTGTTTGTAGATGCACAAATTCTGTGCCTTAATTCCACAATCCAGCCACCAAGGGCTGGAATTTGATCAGCAAAGACAAGCCCATCTGAGAGACTGCTCAGATGTATATTTTTCTGTCACACCCAATCTGTTACTTACCTCTTGTTTATACTTGCAGCTATTTTAAATTAAGGCTTTGACTGGAAAGTCCTGTGGGACTCAGCTGCTTAGTGTAGGAAATTACTCCTCTCATTGTTTTCTCTGCTCTTCTCCTGGAATTTACTGTTACCTGTTGCAAAATCTGTGCTCTAGGCTCAGTTTTTCTAATTAGAAGCTGCTGTTTCATCTTAAACTGCCAGTGGAATTAGATGTGCACTTAATCCTGGACTGTGAGCAGTAGTGGCTGTGTTGTGGGTGAGGTCTAATTACAGTTGTAGGCAGAAAATTGGAGCAGAGGACAATGGGGAGGGAAAGTCTTAAGCTGTTCCAGCCAATTCTGGCTGTGCCTGTCTCTTGAAATTCTACATTGATACGTGCCCAGATCCTTTTTGCATAGATACTGCCAGAGACCAATATTGATTCAAACACTTTCACTGGCAAGGGATACCTTGAAGCACTAAGCACTGCAAATGTTTTGTTGGCCTTATGTTTGAAATATGCATAAATCTGAAATTCTACTTTATTGGATAATGCACACTTTAATTTATTATCCCTTACATAGCAAAAGCAAAGCAAAACTCAGCCTTGCCTTAGCTAGACAGGATGTAAATGGCACATTTATGTGTAATTGGAAGCATTTTTTCAGACAAGGCTGCAGTCCCATGGATTATTCTCTCTCCAGTTGCTTCACACAAGTGTGAAATGGTCCTAGGTTTGTTTTGAGTGCTGCCAGTCATTTGTTGCAAGTTCTGAAATGTCTTAGAGTGATATTTTACTGGCAAGTCCATTCAGTGGAAATAACTTCTCATTCATAAGAGGCAGACAGTCAGTTCTGAGCCTCACTTTCTCCATCACTTGCTCTCACCATTTTGTTCTAAAAAGACATTACTTATTTTTTTTCCTGCTGTTTTTTCTTCTGATTCCCTCTATAACATCTAGGAGAAAAGTTCCCAGCTTCCCCAATATTCCTCTTGCTACCCAGACTAAGGAAACACCAACCTTGATGTTCTGTTCAGATCGTGCCATAAGTGTGGAACTTCTTGTGGCTTAGTTGTGTTTATTCACTAATAAGGTTCAGTGTCTGGTGATGTGAAGGTTCATCAGGTGTGGTGGGCCTCTGATTTGCTGAGATCTAGCAGAGAATGTTCATGATTAATGATCAGCAGTACCCCAAAAGGTGAATTTCTTTAAGCATGATGCATAGAAGTGAGAAAAAGTTTAAAAGATACGAAAAATCTTTGCCCCTCATGTAAACATAGATTCCAAGAAGGGGATTCAATGCACCTGGAGTAAGAAGGAGTAAATTCAGGTGCCCTTAAGCTTTCCCCAGGAGTGCCTAAATCTCTCACTGACTGGATTATATGACTTTAGATGGGCAATATGAATCATTCTTAAAGGAAACAACAGCAGAGAAAATAGAATTTTTTTTACCATCCTACATCCACACTGTCACTTGATGCTTGGATTGCCTCTGTAAGGAGTAGGCAGCAGTGGAGGCACAGCTCAGCCTGGTGTACAAGGAACAATTGAGACAAAGCTCAACAAAAAGACTACATTTTACTGCCTGTCTCCAAAAACAGATATGTTTTCTACCAAGGGGAGTGTAGTGCTGTGGCATTGCTCGTCATCTGCATTTGACTTTGTGGAAAACTTCCCCATGCAATTTCCATAGAAAACTGAGACAAAACAATGGAGGGGAAAAACAGAGCCCAGGATTGATTGAGTGGTCACTGTGAACACAGGTGTTGAAAGAGGAGGAGTTTTTTTAACACTGTGGGTGTCTCCAGGATTGACTTGTTCTTTTATTTTTGCGGGCAGCTATTGTTACATTCTGAGAAAACCCTTATTTTTGCTTTGATGAAGGTCCCACTTTTTTTTTTTTTTTACTTTAAAAAATAGATCCTATAACACATTTTTATGATGTGTGATATCCTCAGGCAAAGGTTTTCTGGAGACAGGATGAATGCTGCTGAAGTGCAGCATCTGGGGCCGCAGCCCAAGGAGAAAATAGCTCATGTGGCTGTCATAATCAAAGTTATATTACTGTAAATGTTCTGCAGGAAATCAGGCATTTGCCTGACAAGTTTTTTTTTCTTATGGGAAATAAATTTCATTGGCTCCTATTTTGCAAGAGGGAGCCCCGGTGTGGACTCCAAAATTAAATCAGTTTTCATCTAAAATGCATGTGTGTGCAGTGCCAGTGAAATCAAGGCAAAGATCTCCACAGGCTTGAGATGAGGTTTTTTGGAAAGTCTGGGGACTTGGCATGCAAGCACAAATAGAAAAGATGATTAAGTCTTACCAAGTATGACAGTTCGTGCTTCTTCTCCAATTTTATTAGAAAAATTTGTTAATCGGGAGCAAATGTGAGGGGAAACCGTGAAATATTTAATCAAAACATTCAAACCCTTTTGAAAGAGAAATAAAAAAGTAATCCAATTCTAGTTTTGGCCAAAAGGCAATTCCTTAGCCTGAAAGCAAACTATTTAATTGCATCACACTTATATATGCACACACACACATATGTATATATATTACATATTGATCTATGCAGGATTTCTGCGCGACCCAAAGAGCATGAGAGTTTAATAAATTGCAAAGCTAAAAGATTGCAAACCAACAGTACTTTATTCTTTCATTTTTCCCATTTGTTGACTCATGCCTGTGCAAATGGCACGGTAGGAAAAGTGGTTTTGTGTAGGGAAATAAGAACAAAGTAAGTTGTGATTATTGCAATGCTCTGAGGTCTGTCCTTAGTCTGGCTAACAAGAAAAACAGTGGGCTGAAAAAAAAATCATTCCTTTTCAGTCCAGTTAAGGTTTAAGTCTGCAAATCAAATGCTGTAATGCTGCAATTTACTGCTTGGTATTTAGGTTATTATTATTCTGTTTGTTCTTTCTGTTTTGTAGCTGTTTCCTTGGCTCTAGCTCTGAATGGTGTCTGCACAAACACTATTAAATTAATAGTGGGGAGGTAAGTCCTGCCATGTTATCAATGATGGGTGTTACTGTTGAGAGGAACGGAGACAGACTGACAACCACAACACATGTCAATAAACAGAGAGCTGCTGCTCCAGAGGCAGAGGGGCCCCTGTGGAGCCATCCTGTGCCTGGTGCAGGTGTTGTGCAGCTCCATTGTGTGACATCCCCCTGTGGCAGGAATCCCTGCCCGTGTTCTGCTGTTTGTTTGGCTCCCTGGCACATCCAGGCAAGTGAGGGGCTGGAAAGGAGTGGTGGGAGCTGGAATCAGTTCATTAAATTGGCAGCACAGGAGGGAAGAGTCACAGCACGTGGGAGTTCAGGTGCCAGTGCCCCTTTTCTGGTTAAACTGGAGGCAGTTGAGTACTCTGTATAACCCACTGCCTGCATTTTGTGAGAAGAATATTCTGTGTCCAGGTGACACCAACATCCATGGCAAAACAAACCTGGGAGCTGAGCAGTAAATGGACTCCTGGGCAGAACATTCCTTTAGGGAAGCATAATTTTGAATGAAATGCTCAGAAAAATCTAGCAAACAAAATGCCGAGAAAAATATGTTTTTAGGTGCTTTTTCTTTCTCTTTATCAAAGTTTTGAACAATTTCAGCTGAAAAATACACATTTAGCTAGAATTCATACACTATTTGACAAAACCCAGTGCTGCTTTTTTTGTATGGATGTTTTGCAGCATTGAGGAAGCAATATGTGTGTTTGGTTTCTGATGAACCCTCTCTGCTGCAGTACTGATGCCCTGACAGCAATGGCACTTGGCACTTCTATTTGAAGGGTTCTTTTAACATAATTAAGAACACACCCTCTTCTTCAGACAGGAATAAGCTCATTTTTCCTGCCCTCCAAGCCAAGTGTTTTGCTGTCAGCTTGTCTCTGAATCTGTGATCATTCACTTTTCTTCTCTACGTGGTTTGTTAGCTCAGGATCAGCATGGCATCAGTCAAACCTGCAGGGTCAGAAGTTTGCTCAGTGCACTGAGACAGCATCAAGGCTGGTTTGGATTTTGGTGGTTGTTTTGAGGATGTTCTGAGCTGGGTGTTTGGGCAAGACCTGTGAAAATTTGGGGGTCATTACACTTTGCTCTGCACCAGACTGATCACTCTAGGCAAGGGTAAGCTGCATGTATGTAATAAACAGTAAATGTAATAATCACTTTGAGGTTGGTTTGTTACTACAGCTTTTGTATTTTTAATATCCATGGTGTTTTTTGTAGACCGCGTCCCGATTTCTTTTACCGCTGCTTTCCAGATGGAGTAATGAACTCTGAAATGCACTGCACAGGTGATCCAGACCTGGTCTCTGAGGGCAGAAAAAGCTTCCCAAGCATCCATTCTTCCTGTAAGTTCATTTAAACACAGTGCCTCTTCTGTAAAAAGCTGTCCTTTCTGTGGCTTGGGGTTGCTCTTTTTCTCTTGGATCGTGTACCTGATTTTTGCTGGAGGAGCCTGAATTTCTGACTTTCAGAAAGTCAGAAATTTCCTTCTGGAAATCAAGTTGTGAGCTTGTGACCCTTCCTTATCTTGGGAACCACCTCAGTTCCTTGAGACTCCCAGCAGGACTGTCAGTAGAGTGAAGCATATTCAAGGTTACAGAACACAATATAGTAAATATTTATTTTGTTATATTCCACTGGAGTGTGAAGTAGGACAGTACAGTCACTCTCCTTTTGGCTTGGAGGTGGTCCTCAGTTTAGGTCTGATGGTTTGATCAGAGACCCTCAGTTTGTGCTGTATCCTGACAGATGTTTGGGTGGCTTTTTGAGAATTCATCTATCTGATTTAATTAGCTTTACTAACTTAGATGTTTGTAAAGGTTCCTTTCTCTATCTTGAGGAGATGACTTCTAGTGTGTTTTATGTTTTGTCTAATAAAACTTCTTTTCATCTGTAAAATAACTTGATTACTTTCAGCATCTTTGGGTTTTTGGCCAGTAATATTTGCTGCTTTCAGCTGTTCTGTTTCTAAGAGCTGCCAATTGAGAACCAGTAAGTCGTATCTATGGAATGTTTTTGAAAGTGGTAACTTCAAATTGCTCAGCTGTGCAGAAGTATATATTGCAAACCAGTTGGGTGATGAGATGAATGAAATTGTGAGCTGATTTTGCTCTTTCTTTCTTATTTGAGTCCCATAAATGAACAGGAGAGTAGTAGATGTTTGTGGATATGTTAGAAACTTTAGTTCCAAGCCAGTGGGGCAGCCACAGAAGGAGCCCTGGGGTTTGCCTTTCACCTGGCACTGCTTGTTTAAGCACTGACTTATGGTGCTGCAGTTCACACCAAATTTATCACAGCAGAATGATATCCCAGAGTATTTAGATCAAAATTATGAAAGCAACTTTTTCCATCACTGCCATAAGATTGGTGTGTGGCTGAGTTGATTATTTCCAACTACAGAGCCTTTTATTAAAGTGTGATAAGAATGAAGAGATATTACACATTCAGTAATTTTTATCACTTGGAAAGTGTATGTTAGAGTGAGGCAACTCTGCAGCTGCTTGAACTGCTTAGCTGTTGAAGCCTGATGTTATAATATCTAGATCTCTGACAAACCTTAAAAATCCATATATATTTTAGTCTCATAATGGAGAAGGAAAGCATTTAATTTGACAATCACACAATGCTAACTCTTACTCTTTATCTGCAGCAAAATGATATCGATAACCAGAATTGTCAGTTTTACCAATAATAGTTTATAGTTGTGATCACAAATTTAGATTCTTGCTATTACATAATTGCCAGTAGAATAAAGAGTGAAAAAGTAAAAGAATATTATAGGAAGCACACCATTATACAGCTTTCCTACACCTATGAATCAGTGAGGATGTTTGGCATATAATAATTTACGTTTGCAAATTGTGCTATAATTTTCCATTTTCTTAGGTCAGTTTTAAAAACTTCTTAACATGTAGGTATTTGCAAACTTCCCTTCCATAATTTCAGTTCAAAATTTTTTCTTGCACATTTATCCCTTCCTTCAGCACAAGATTATTACAAGGTAAAGTGAAGGACTTCCACTCTTCAAATTTCTTTCATCCCTTCGTTCTGTGTTGTGAAATTCATGAAACAGCACCAAAAAGGTTTTTTTTTCATTTCTGTTAGTGTTTGTGGGATCATTTTTTCTATTTTCATGACTACAGAAGTGAGTGAGGAGGATTAGAATTGACATAAACTATAGTACCACTCTTGGTACGATGGTTACAAGCAGCCCACTACAGTTTGGTATTTCCTACTTCACTTGAACCCGTGAGGAAAATAAATCACAAGTAAAAGCTGCCAGGCAGCTCATAAAGAGGGGTTAGAGGCTTCAGTCAAGAGCCATTTTCATCCTCAAAACAGTTTTTCTTAAGGCATTTCTAGGCTAGGCTGTCAATCACAAGCTTTGTTATAGCAGAATCTAAAACCTCATCCAAGCAAGACGAGGCCTTTAACAAGAGAAGTCTCTGGTGCTGTAAATGGGGAGCAGTGAGAGTGTAAAGTGCAGGGATGTGTAGCAAGAGTGACAGCTCTGGCACTCCCAGATGGCCTGGCCTGACCTTGCTTACTCCATAAAAATGATGGGAACAACCTGTTACCACTCTCAGAGCCAACTTGTGCCCTGAAGGAGAATTCTCCTGTATTGGGGCACAGAGGATTTTCTTGGCTTCACCTCCCTGGGCCAAGGAGTTCATGTCATGCCGAGAAGAAAAATGTGTAGAGCACAGACTGTTTCATAAAGCCAGAGAGTGACTTGCATGTTCTGCTGCATCAAAGGAATCTCTGGATCTTTTGGGTTGCTTGGAGCCCATTTTGCTTCTTTTCCAGTGTACTGCTGATTTTGTGTGAGGGAATGGACATTTGGTTGTAGGGAGCCCAGACTCCTGCTTGTGTCCAGTAGCTCAGAGGTGTTCTGAGTTGCACAGATGTTGCTATTCTGACACCCAAAATAACTCCAAAATATAAGTTTGTTTTTTCCATATTTAGTATTATAATCCTTTGGGGATTTTATGCAATTTAAAGCCACCACCTGTGATGGTACCATGCAACTTCTTATATTCCATACTTCATCAAAAGAGTGATGTTTGTGGAGATCATAAATGCAGAATTTTTTACTGCCTGTGTCCTTCCTGTGTGCCTTCTGAACAGTTTTCTTGGAGAGACCCCCTCCTCTCCAGGTGTATTTTCTCTCCTTGCAACGAGATGGAAACAGCAGCAGCAAGAGGCAGATCAGAAATGAGCAACCAAATGGATAGAGATACAGAGAGAGTGATTGAGTGTACTCAATGAACCAAACAGAACAATTGTGCAGAAATCAGTAGAAACCTTTTATTGGTAATGATTGCCCAGCATGCCAACTGATGAAAAATGTGATGTAAGGATAAAAAGCATTTAACTGAATGCAACACATGCAAGAGGAAAATTAAGGTGAATGAACACAGAACAGTTAATTGGACAAGCCACTTGCACAACTGGGACCTGAAGAGATCACCGAATTTGCAGGCATACATTACACTAATGGGATGGATAAAAAGCTTTTCCTAATTGATTTCTTCCTTTTTATCTCATGCCTGATGTCATTTTGACATTTGTGTCAGGCTGACAAGATCTTTCCACAAACAAAATAGGAACTTAGGAGTCCTGGGGTGTTATTTGTCTGAAAATCAATGTGCATGGGAAATAAATGCTTGTAATTCCACCTTTATATCCAGTGGAGCAATTCCAGGTTGGCCAGATATTCAGTAATTAAAAATATAAAAGAAATCAGTAGGGTTCATTTAATTAACAGTTCTTTGTTACTTTGAGTAGCTTTATGCATTTACCATCTCAAGGAGGATTTTACAGTGTGCCACTCTTTATACAGGCAACAAGAAGTGAGCATTTGATTGTCTGGTACTTGTGTGGACAGGGAGATCTGAGTTTATTTTGGTGACAGAGTTTAGAATTTGTATTATTACCATGGGCTCATGAGGGAGAATGTCAGCTTTCTAGATCCTGTGTTAGTCTTAAATTGCAATTAGCTATAATAGGTAATAATTGGTATAATTGGGCAAATATCTTTGTTTGGAGAATAGATCTAAATTTGTTCAGGGAACATGTTCAGCATAGAAGCCACCAGGGTTTTTTCATGCATAAGGAGCAGTGATTCTGCTTGTAAGCAGAGGAGCGCATGTCAAGAACATGTTTAATTAAGGTGACAAGAATACTGAGCTTGTTTTCCATATGAGAGCTCACATTTCTGACAGTATGTAGGGTTCATGAGTTGCAGCTTAAAATTGTTCCAGTGCCCTGGGACCTCTAAAGAGTTCTCAGAGGAGAGCAGAAGAGTATGAGCAGTGAATTACCTGTGATGTTGCCATGTCACCAGTCAAGTGGCTGGAAGGAGGTGGGGAGTAAAGAGGCAAATTCTCTCTTCACTTTATGTCCTGGTAATGGCACAAATATAAACTGGCTCTACCAAATTTTATGAGCTGGATTTTGTCCAAGCCTTTTCCCAGTTGCTGTCTGAAATGAATTCTGGCTTAAAATATGAATCCAGATTGTCTTTCCAAGCTGGTGATGCCAAGTTTTGGATACAGAGCTCTAAATCAAAGAAATAAATACCTGGTCCACTGTGTTTTAACTGAATCTTTGACCCAGATTTCACCTGTATAAATGAGGACAGGCCAGCAACAGCAAGCAAAAGTGCTGCAAAAAGAGTATGTGTTTGTGTTAAAATAGACAATGAGTGAGTCTTGACTTATTGTCAAAACCAGGACAGCTTCATGGTTACATCTTAATGTTTATGTTCATACTTTATTATCAGAACAGTAACTAGCAAATCAGCAATACAGGCGTGCTTCAAATATTGTTCAGTAAAATGGGCTGTTCAGCTTAAAAGAAAAACTGAAATCCTGGACAGGGAGATAGCCCATATGCTGCTGTGATTGTAGTAATGGAGTCTTTGTACAAGCAACTGTGGGTAAATAATAGTAACACAACACAATTTATTTAGAAACACCAAAAATCCTCTGTGGATTTAATGCCAGATTCTTGACCCTGTTTGCTTTCTTGGAGGTAGTGATTAATTCTTCATGATATAACTCCCTTTAGGCTCTTATTCTGCTCAAAACATTTGCAAGCAGATTGCAGTTGCCAGTTTTGGCTTCAGCTTTATTTAGGGACTATTTTTAAATGTGTTATTTCTGAGTTGGCCAGAGCTATTGAAGCTGTGCTTTTCAGCTAAGGAATTAGATTAGAGGAAGTTGCATGAAACTGGTTTTGGTGGTTTTGTATTGAAGCAAAAATAGTGGCTTGGTGAGGGGTTAATTTCACCTCCTTGGAGCTCGTACTGCTGAGTGTTGGTGCTCAGGGGGAGATTGAGCCCTTGTTGGCCAGGAATTCCCACAGAGACACCTTGGAACTGATGTGTCTGCTGTGAAAAAATGAATAATCACTTGCTAGTCTGGCTTATATCAGCTTACAGTTGGAAGTTTTACAGCTTACAGTGAAGTTTTAGGATAAAGGTGCCTCTGGAAATTGTGCAGTTCCAGCCCCTACTCAAAGCAGGGTCAGGGAGAGAAGGTTCCAGAGGATGATTTCCAGTTGAGTTTTGATTTAATGTGAAGGTTCCACAACCTGTCTCACAGGGAAACCTGGTCCAGTGCATGACCACTCTTTCAGTGAAAATGTTTCTTGTATTTGAATAAAATTTCCTGGGCTTTAATTGGTGTCAGTTTTCTCTTCACCTTGTACTGGCTACCACCCAGTTCTTCCCCCAGTTCAGGAATTTGAATTTCGCTGTGTTGGACTTCAGGGGATTCCTGCTGGTATTGATCCCTGAATGAAAGATCCCATCAACTGACTGGAAGCCAAACTCACTAAAAATTAATCATTTTAATGTAATGGCTGCAGATATAATTGAACTTAGAATTTCACGTTGGAGAGGATGAATTTATGGGAACTAAATCAATTAAAAATTAACATTTTCTGTATAAAAGTGCTGTATCAGCAGCAAAATAAATAAAACACTCGTGATTTTTATTTTTGTAGCTGCAATTCAGTTACTTAAATTAATTTGAAAAGTTGACTTTTGGCTAAATTGTGTCATAGATTTTTTTTTAATAAAAATCTTAATTGAGTCTAGAGATTTCTTTTTGCGAGGAAGAAATAGAGTTTTGAAGAAATTATTTTGTGGTAGCATTTCAATTTTATGTTTACAGAATGAATGGTAACACAGAGCTGTGCAGGAGCTTTCATTTCTTGTGTGGGTGTTTTTGATTTTCTTCTTTTTATTATATTGCCTGAAAGAGGTTTGTAGAGATTGCTGTTGAATATCACTGAAAAAAATCAGAGAATTTAATCAGAAATCTGAAATGAAGAATGCAGTCAGAGGCTGTGGGAACAATATCAGTGACTTGTGTTGTCTTATGTTTTTTAATTACCTCCTTGATGAATGAAGGTGTCTTGATATGTTTGAGAAAATAATGGCCCTTTAGAAGAGGAAAAGAAAATTATTTTCTTCGTCTTTCAAGCTGTAGTTTACATATATCTTACGGACAAAATGGACAAACGTAAAAAGCTGAAGTTAAAAAAAAAGTGAGCTGCAAGTGTAAGTAAATCTCTGATCTCAGCTCCATAAACCAGTTTTCCCAGCAACTCCTGCAGTTTCTTGGTTATTTTATCTGTTCAGTTTGCTTTCATCAGTGCAGGGAAGGAGCTTAATTACCTTTCAGTCTAATTCTCCCTTTCTTTTTTCCTAACTTTGGCCTTTTAGGCAAAATTTGTAAGCTAAGTTTAAGGCAAATGCTTGATTCACAGCCTGCAGAAGACTTTGTTGTGAAGCTGTAGATTTCAGCTGTATCTAAAGTAAAGACCATTGTTCTTCTGCCTGGCCTTTTCAGTTAAAAGGACTTGGAGTCACCCCAGAGATCTAAAGATCAATTTCCATCTGTGAACTGTAGTGACAGCTCTTCTCTGGAGTGAGATGGGTCAGAGGGCACAAGGCTGAAGTGAAAGTGGAAGGCTGGGAACTCAGAGGAGGCTGGCACATCACTTCTGACCATCTTTCAGGATTAAATCTCACTGCTGCACGGGCAAATTCTGAGATTCCTTGAAAGTGCCATTGCAGCACGTGGTGTGCTCTTCCAGCCCGTGGTGAGAATAAATCAGAATATGTGTGAGGGTGTTCTACCCATATTAGAGCACTTGGAAATAAACCCAAACCATTCTGTTTCCATGAGGGCTTTAAAACTCTACAGAGCACTCACCTTTGTAAGTTGGGGTGGGTCTTTTCCACCCTGAAAGAGTTAGTTATGATCAGTCTCCAAATCCTCCCTGCACCCTCAAATCCCCTTTGAACAGCAAAAGGGACTCACACAAGATCATGTTCTTCTAATGCAAATAACTCTGAGTCAATCCAGAATAATTTCATTGAAATCAGGAGTACCAATGACAGTTCTGCTATAAGCAAAAGAAAAACAACTCAATAAAACCCTCGGAATTGAATGATAAAATGCCAGGCACCTTCCTTTAGAGGTGGCTGACTGATTTATCAAACGGCAGAAATCTCAGTCATAACATTTTCTGAAAACATTAATTTAGGTCTCTTGAAAGCAAGGGGATATTAAAAGGCTCTTGAGATAAAAGCTATGAGATAAATGCAGGAAATCAAGTGTATTATTTATGCCAGAAAGAAAAAAAAGCACCTGCAAAAGCCTCATTTGGATTTTGTTAATGCTGTCAGTTCTACATAAAAAGCACGAGCTATTGCAGGTAATTCTGTAGGTAATTTTTTTCCCCTTCCTTCTGCAGAAGACTGAGCAAATAATGACATCAGTGCTTTTCAAACAACACCTACATGACAAATATTTATGCAAAATATTTTTAAAACTAATAGTGCTTTGTTGAAATCTCCTGATTTTCTGGTGGCTTTCTCTTGAGACCTTCAGTTTTCCTTTGTTTCAACCTGAACTAAGACAGTGGGTTCAGAAGTCTCTCAGTCTGGTTCCTACATTTTATTTAAGCAACTAGAAACTTTTGGAGAATGATTTTATTGGGTGTTTCTGGTCATGTTGGAAGGCAGTGCACTCTGGATGTGTGGAGGAAATAGGGTGGGGAGTATTTTAAAAAATCCCTTGCAGGAGAGGTGGGGGGAAGGAAGAAATCTCTGGATGATTTTACTGATAGAATTAACCAGACAATAGAAATCAGAATGACTGACCAGATGTTTTTGCTATCATAGCATTTCCACAAGCACTTGGGTCTAAATATGATTTAATATGACTGCTGAGTCGTATTAAATCTTATTTAAAAATATTTAAATATCACTAAATGCTTAAAACATCACTTGCTCAGTCATGCAGGAAGTTCTCTATTATATGATGAACTATTTGATTCTTCATTTTATTAGCCTGTCTTTGCTGATCTCTTCACCCTGGGATCCAGTGACAGGACACAGGGGAATGGTTCAAAGCTGTGCCAGGAGAGGATCAGACTCAATAATAGAATAATGTCTTTACCAGGAGGGTGGTCAAACACTGGGTGAGGCTTCCAAGAGAGATGGGCAGTGTTTCTCAAGGCTGTCACTGTTTCAGAGGCATTTGGACACTGCTCTTAATAATTCAATTTAGCTTTTGCTCAGCCCTGCAGTGGTCAAGCAGTTGGAATAAATGACAGTTGTTGGTCCCTTCCAACTGAAATATTCTGCTATTTTCTGTTCTATTCTCCATGCTCGCTGCTCTGTCTTCATTACTTGCTTGAAATCATTAAGGTTGTGTGGATGAACACAGGAAGATCCTGTCTAAAAATATTGAACTGCTAGATGATGTAAATAATAAAAAAGTCAATAGGCAATCGATAAAAGATATTTCTGCTATCAAACAATAGGATATGATATCACTTTCTGGTATTGTTCAGTATGGCAAGGAGGCTGGGATCTCAATGAAAAATATCACTATATGCAGAGAATGCCTCTTGCAGCAGGGCAGGTGATGGGTAGGAGTTCAATATGAGGAGCAGGAGAATTATTTGGTTGTGAATATTCATGGATCTGGCCTTGATTCTCTGTATTGTTTTACAGCATTCCTTGGAAATGTGAATTTATCTATAACAATTATAGTCCTGGCTCACAAAGCAGTGTCTGCATTTGTTTGGATGTGTCCCATTCCTCCCAGCTGAGCTCTGTTTATCTGGACAGAAAGCATTGCCCAGATTACTCCTAAATCAGGTTTCTATCCAGTCCCCTCCTTGGTTTTGGGAGAAGAAGAGAGAAATCTCTTGGGTTTTTGCTTTTCTGAACGAGTCATAAATTCTGTGCCAGCAGCCTGGGTGTGAATTATCTTCTTAGCCAGGTAAAGACTCCAGAGCAGCTCTCAGATCATCCCAGCACCTTTGCTGGTTGTTAATATTTTATTGTCTCTATCTCTTGACAACTGACTGCTCCACTCCGTGTTTGTCACTGGATAAAGCATTTCAGTTGTGTTACCCCCAAGGAGTTGCCCTCTCTGTTGATGTTAAAGCTGATTATATCATTTATGCTCCCACCAGACTTGCCTGATGAAGCACTAATTAAATGAATGTAGCATTTCTGGTGTTTCTTGCTGTGCCACTACAAAGAAAAAGGGTGACTGGGAAATATGATGCCATTAGAGGGAAAGGATAGGTGGCTCCTCCTCCCCTTTGCCACTAAATAATTAAAATTAGTCAGCTGTAAGAATGAAAATATTTTTGCATGTTAAAAGACATCCATTTGTTGGAAAAATTAAAGTGATTTATGTGCTTCAGAGTGAAGAAATTATTGAATTTCAATAGAAATGTTTGCTATCCTGTGATAATTTTTATAAAATATTACCTCAGTACTTGTAATTATAGTTTGGTATCTAAATTTGAACTGTTAATTATCTTTAGCTAGCAATTTCATGGAGGATAATCATATTTCCTTCACTTGAAAATGAACATTTTAAGTAACAAATGAGCTACAAGCCACAGGTTTTTGGCAGTAATTGCTGCTACTCCCCCTATTTTCAAGATAAATCTCTTAATTAACAGCTGTATGGCACTGTCTCACTGAAGTATTTCATCCTTTTATAAAAGAATCCAGGGAAATATGAAAAGGATTTCTTAGATACTCAAGGAAAAAAAAAAAAGGTCCTGTGGAGTTTATTGGCTTCTTAATTCAAACTGGAAATATACTCAGGAATGGTTATGTTTAATGCTTCCACCTCTTCTCTGACATAATTACCTGTGAATACTCAACAACAAGAGCTACTGGAATTCATGAGGGGCTCATGAAATGGACTCCTTAAAGTTTAGTTTTCCAGCCTTAATAATAAATCAACCCTTTCTAGCCTGTTTGAGGTTTATATTACATGTATGCCTCAAAAAGGTTTTACCTTTTTTTCCTGAATTAAAAAAAAAAAAAAAAAAAAGATGGGTTTGTAATACAGGAATCCTGGCGGTGTGGAACAGATTTACTTTTAAGTTTTCTTGTAAAAGACGTCATGAACTGAACAAATCCAAACTTAGTTCTCATTTTTTGGTGGCAATGAGATGCATCCTGAGGCCACCTTAGGTATTCCAGGTGAGATGAGGTATCTGGATATGTACATAAAAAAACATGTCACCAAAACAACCCCAGAGGTTCATAAGAATTCACTGTGACAGTGGTGCAGAAGCAATCTAATGACTAATACTCAGATAATATAAGTCTATTTTTGTTCTATGTCTCTAACATCTCCTTTTTATTTCCAAGTCCCTGCATACATTTGTATTTTTGTGATGTGCTTTTCATGTTGCTTCTGCTGAACTGTCTTTCTGTGTGAAAAGAAATTAATAAAGCTAAGCCAAAGGGAAGGTGATTGACTGTCCCACTTGGAGAAAAAATAAAAAAAATATTTTGTGATAATAAGCTCATAACATTCTTTGGGAATTGTACTTCTATAAAATGCTCTTTGATTTGGATTTCAGCATTAAAATTTATGCACTCATTTGGTATCATACTTTTTCCTTCAAGAAAGATAAATATTTCAGTCTTTGAACAGTGTGGGACTGGAAACATCCAGCAGTAGCCCTGGCTGCTGGAATTCCTCAGTAGGCTGCTGAGCAATTCCAGTGATGAATAGTCTGTGTTTGCATTTGGGAAATGTACAGTAATCACTGCAAGAATAAAGCACTGCAGACAAAAAGATGGATCATTTCCTCTGGTCCTTGCAAAGGCCATTTTTTTGCAGTTTTGTAATTTGATGTCGCTTAAGTTGAGGGGTTTTCTTCAGTTTAAAAACTGCTTAATGTAAAAAAGGCATTTATTTGTGCTTAGCAAAGCATCCATTAAAACTTGAGAAGCTGAAGATCCTCCTGGGGTAGTTTAAATTTCAGAAAAACACTCACAAAAGCAATTACATTTTTTAATGAATAATTTATTTGGGGTGCTTTTGATTAGATTCTTGTTTACAGTTTCCCACCTTATGCATTTCAGCTTGGTAATTGGTTTGGTCTGTACAGACAGGATTTTCAGCTCACCTAAATCTCCTGTCTGGAGGGAATCAGGTGTCAGGAGGGGATCTGTGGTGTCTCCAGGTGCTGTCATCCTCCTCATTTCTTCTGTGAACTCCCTTTTTAAAAAAAGAGTGTCACAGAAGCAAACTGAACAATTGAGTCTAATGTATTTTTATTTATTCCAATGATGATAATGCATTTTAAAGCATTTTACAAGCCATGACAGAACCTGTGCCTTGTCTCAGGAGAGTTTTTCCTGAGTTCAGCAGCTTGCAGCATCAGGATTTTGATTTGAGTTAGCTGCACCAATTGTTAAAAATATCTCATTTCCTCATTGCTTTCTCCTCTTAAAACAAAGTCAATTAAATATTTGCACCTGGAATTTGTATCAACTTGGTTCTTGTGTTAACATTATTTTAAACTAAATCAGACTGATTTTCTTCTTTTCATTTACATCAATGTCTCCAAAAAGGGGTGGTTGGTATTTTATGTTGCTTTTCCCTTCTTTATAGGAGAGTTTGATTTATTTTCTTGAAGAAGGCAGGTTAGAAATGTTTTTTGTATTGCTTTGCTGAATCTTTGGGATCTGTATTAACAATTTTTACTAGGACAGTAGGCAGGGTGTAACCCTTCAGGGCACATGTGTATTTGCATTTCCTTTGTGATGCAGTGATGTATTGACTCCAGCTGCTGCAGGAAAAAGTGCTCAGATACATCCTACTGATGGGCCAGTTCTGCAGTGTAAATATCACCTTCAGGCTCAGGACTCTTGAAGAGTGAACTTTTTTTCTCAATATTTTTGACTGACAGCCTCAAAATAGAGCCATCAAGCAGAGCTGCCCATATGGAGTGCACAGCAGTTGAGTTGTCCTGAATTCTGTGGTTACTTTCATAATGGATATCCCACATCCCAGAGCATTTTGCTGTTAATGCCGTGGGTTTTGCTGCTGACTCTGCACTCACTGGGACTGTTGGGTCCAGCAGCTCTTTCTGGATTTGCACACTCCAGGGTAAGGGAAGTCAATCTGAAATTCTGCAGTGTAAGACTTCTCTGCACAGTTACTTCCACAGCCACAAGCTAGAGTGCTATAGATCACTTTTCCCTCTTACATTAGGTGGGAGTTCCCCTGGAGGAGTGTTTGTGGGTCTCTTCTTTCTGCCTTTTAGTTTAGAACACATCAACCAGCCAAGGCAAGAGCTGCCTTTGTGTTTATTACAAATACAGATCCTGCTGAGTTTCCATGTTCTTCCATGAGCACCTCCTTCTGGAAATGTGGGAGACCCTGAAAAGAACCCCACAAATTCTGGGGGAATACTCCTTTAAAAATATCCCCAGATTCTCTCTAAAGCCCTTTTAGCTAAATCTGCTGCTGCTGTGTACCACGCTGACAACTGCTGGTAAAATTGCCTGGTAAATGGTAATAATCCTAAATATTGAGTCTGTGTGAACTGAACACCTACTTTATAGTTTGGGCAATATTCTTTTGAGCCCTCGAAATTGCTGGGCACTGCAGATTGCCTAAAAATGAAACCTCAAAGGAATTGATTCTTCTGCCTGGGAATACTTCAGATTTCAGTTCACCTGAAAAATAACCTGAGATGAAAAACAGAAAGATGAACGTATTTTTTGAGAGGACGTATATGAAAGTCTTTGCTTCAAGATTGCATTTGATATTGAATATCTAAGGCAGATTTCATTTTGATCACTCCATTTACTCAATTGGAAGATGAAATGATGCAGACAAGTCCTGCCCTTGTCCAGTGTCTCTCTAGAAGGGGAAGAACTGCAGCAGGAAAGAAGCTCAGTGCATAAAGTTGGTGCCTGAGTTTTCTCATCACTGCCAGTTGTGTACATTCTATAGAAACTGGGTAATGGAACCTAAAAACCTCATTTAAATGTAATTCAATTACAGTGCAAACTGTCTGAATCCTTTTCTGCTTTGAGCCTTAACTTTTTCACTTAAAATGAGGAAAGATATGCTGAAGGTTGAAGCATGAAAAAGCTTTTGTGACTCAAGTTGAAAATTTGCTTAAATGTTTAATTTAGTGTCTGATGTCTCCCCAAGAGGAAAAAGGTAAATTGCTGAAGGAAAAAATAAAAAAAAATTCTATGGGATAGGTGAATGTCTGGAGGCAGCACAGTGTTTGCAGAAGTGTCAGATCATATGAAAGCTGAGGATATATACTAGAAAAAATTAATTTGCTTTTCCCTTGCCTGGTTTCTTGCATTGCTCCATAGGTAACACCACAGCTGTGGAGAATATCTGCATGTCGTGGATCTTGTGGCAGAGATTGTTTTTTCCCATTCGCTTCCCCAAAAATGTGATTTTTTTAGTTTGTAAGATCACGACTGCTTTAATAAAAAAACCCCAACCAAGCCAACCAACCCAGCACTAATGGCAATTTACTGTAGTGATGTGTTTTTCTTTATCAGTTGCATTTTCAGGCCTTGGCTTCACCACCTTCTACCTGGCTGGGAAGCTGCACTGCTTCACGGAGAGCGGCCGAGGGAAGAGCTGGAGGCTCTGTGCAGCCATCCTGCCCCTCTACTGTGCCATGATGATCGCCCTGTCACGCATGTGTGACTACAAGCACCACTGGCAAGGTGAGACATGGACACACCCTCCTGTCCTACTGGTTTTTTTTATCTTAATGAGCCATGTATTTCTGTGATTTTCTTCGTTCTGTCGTGAGAGTTACAGCACAACGCTGTGCTGTGGGTTTTCCTTGCTCGTGGATTGATGCTGGGGTTCCCCAGCAAGGTTGAAAAAGCCAGCACTGACCTTCAGAGCTTCAGGCCTCTGCCACAGCATCCTCTCCTCCCTCACAGCAGGCATTTTTGGAGTGCAGCACCCATCAGATCAGCTGCATTTGTCACTGCTGTCCCAGAGGCCTTTAAAATTCTGGTGTGAGACATAACTGATGTAGAAGGCTGTGCTATTTATCAATTACACACTTGTGTGACAATTCAGAAAACTCTGCCATCAATTACTTCTTTTACTATTTCTTGATCCTCCTTATTGCCACCTTTGTAGCTTTCTTGCTTTTCTCATGTCTTCTCCTAAGTAAACCAGCCTGTCATTACCTTTTCCCTATTTGTCCCTACATTCTTTTAAGAAATACCATACATGAAATTTCTGATGCTGTTATGTAAGTCATCTTATCTTTCTGTGGTGTTGCTGGTACTGCACTGCTGGCCCTGCAAATTGAACTCCCCTCGAGGTCCTCACTGCTCCTTTCAATAACCTGAATTTTCCATTCCTTCCTGGTTACATGCTGTTTCCTGTTTCCCAGCACTGTGGTGGGTCAACCCTGGCTGGACACCAGGTCTGTCACTGCCCTCCTCAGCTGGATGGGGGAGAGAAAATGCAGTGAAAGGTTCATAAATTGAGATAAGTTGGGGCAGAGATCACTCAGCAGCTGCTGTCATGGTGCCTAGAGCAGCTCCTTCCTCATGACCTGGGTGACAGCAGGGATGTTTCTCTCTCATGTTCTCACTCCTCCCTCCAGCTGACATTGCAGTTGTCCAGATTTTTTTTTCCAATTTTTAAAATCTGTTATCCCAGAGGTGCTCCCACATCCTGCTGGGCTCAGCCTTGGCCAGCAGCAGGTCCATTCTGGATCCATCTCACAGAAGCCACCCCTGTTGCACCCTCTGCTACCAAAGCCTGGCCCCAAATCCCAGTGCAAAGTCACATCATTCTGTTGGTTTCTTTACAGTTCCAATTAAGCACTGCATTGTTCTGTCCCCTGGGCACCTTCTTGTCTCACCCACACACCAGAGGCAGTCTCAGCCCTGCTTTCTCTCACACTGCTGTGCTCCTGCTGCTCTCCTGCAGCTGCTCAGTCACCAGCATTAGCCTTGACACCTTCTCTGAGGAGCAGAGCCTTGTCTTGTTCCAGGACACATTGCTCTCCTTTTCTCAGTGACACTGGGGCTGGAGAGAGCCTCCAGCAGGGAACTGCTGAGCAGGAGGTGCTGCCTCTCTGGGATGGCAGGAGGCACAGAGGACACCTGACACTTGGCTGGCTTGAGCTCTCTGTTAGAGAGAAAAGGAGGAGTGTGAAGAAATGTGGAGAGTACAGGCTTGCTCTGGAGTTGGAACACGTGTTTGCAGTGTGTACTGTCTCTTGCCAGAATTACTGATGGACAGAAATGTGTGCTGTGAGGCAGGTGATGATGGGGTGGTTCATACATGGTGGAGGAAACTGCACCTGGGGGGTTGTGACTCTGTTCATCACTGCTGCTCCTATTCTGCCTTTGAATTTCAAGGGGATGGAGCTGCAAACTCATCCCTGGAGCTGCAAATTCTTCTCTTCCCAAGAGCTCTGCTGGCAGATGTTGTCCTGCAGGTGACCTCTGCTTTCCCCTGAAAGAACTGTGCTCCCAAGGGAGAGACTTTGTCACTCTGCTCACAGCACAGAACCTCAGGCCTTGGCTCTAGTGCTCAGCAGAGGCAGCTAATTGTGGTAAATTATTTATGGTGGCTTTGTGATGGAGCCTTAACTGTGCTGTGGGAAATGGAAAAGGACCATCAGTTTTGAGTCCAGGACTTAGCACAGTGCAGGTGAAAGATGGAGTGGAGCATCCCTGTATTAAAAATCCATTGAGTGTGCTCAGAACATTAATATTGTGAGGACTTTGTGAGCTCCTTTCAAGTTGGCTGGAGAGAATAATACTAAGGACCCTAGTATTGGTATTGGTGAATATTAGGATATTTCACTGTGAATCCTGAGTTCCTGAATATATCAATTCCCAGTATAGAAGTCCCTTTATAGGCTTATAATTCTGAAAATGTTAATTTACTCATGGCATAAGGGAAAATTTTGTATGGAAAAAAGTAAAGTTAAATACTGAGGCTGAAATAACATTGTTTTGCCTTTATGGGCAAGGAAAAAAAAAAAGAAAAAGATGAAAGGTATTTCTGCCATGAAATAAAACAAGAGACAGAACTTTTTTTTCAAAAAAACAGGAGTTAAAATAACTGCCTGTGGTTTTGCTTATTACCCCCAATTAAGGTCAGTAAGTTAGAAATCTTTGGCATAAATCATGTAGTGAATTTATATTACTGTGGTTCCCAAGCTGACACCCATGACAGTTGCATGATTTGTGTAAAGGTTTTGAAAGAAATTATCTGGACAAGTTTTCATCAAGCCTTAAAATAACAGGGAACTCAAAGAGGACTGGTAAAAATCTGGTGTTTCTCCATGATTAAAAATAGTAATCATAGGCTTGACCTGATTGTTAAGCAAAACAAAAAAGCAGCTGGAACAATACTCAATCAAAGTAGGATAATCTGAGAATTGCACCCAATGGAGGTTTATAGAAAATTAATCTTGTCACAGTAAGTAAGATTTTTACAAGTTGATTGATGCTCTACAGTGAAAATTCTTGCCCTCAGTACCTTTAACAGCATTATAATTTGATAGGGACAGGCTGGTGAAATCAGCCAGCTTCCAGTGTGGGTAGGATAAGCTTCTGTCTGCACACAATCACCTTCAAAATTCTTGTTTGAGCCCCTGTTACATTAATTTGTGATAGATTCATTATGTCCTTTTGTGGGGAGGAAGAAAACATAGAAGGCACCTCCTAGGTCATTCCATGTCCTGTTCCTCAACTGTGACTTAAATTTCTTAAATTTATCCACATCAGTATTAAATTTTTCAGGCTTTCTTGGCCTAGCCATTCCTGATAAAAGGCATCTCACTCCTCTGATGTTTGCAAACCATCTACTACCCACTGAAAATTGAACCACATGCCCTTTGTTCTAATATATATCAAACTGCCCAAGTAAGGCATTTAATCTGTATTTAAGGACTTGAGACAAAATAATTTGTATTGATTTACCCTTCTTTGCCAGTAAACTCAACAATTCACCATTTTTATTTCACTCTGGGTTTTTTGTAATTGAAAGATTGGAAACACAGGTATACACAGATGATATGGTGCTTAATAAGTCTTGTTAAAATAAAATGTGTCATCAGGTCATATTTTAACCAGTGCCTTTTGCCTCACTTCATTATTCTTCATTTTAAATGTGAGGCTTTCACAAAGTGTGTATTTGCAGTGAAATTTTTCTCCTGTTGATTGTAAATGAAACACAAGATGAGATGAGTAAGGGCAGAAACAGAGGGAATCCTCTTACTGTTTCATAGAAAATTTAAAATTGCCTGTGTGTGAGAGCTGCAAATATCTCATCCAACAGCCTTATTTTATCTTGCTTTATTTTCTGGCAGGGATGGTAAAAAGCATCAGAGAAAGATACTCAAAAGGTGTTAAATCAGTTAACAGGCATGCTTAGTCTTTGACTTTTCAGATGCTTTTGGTAAGAATTCATCCAGCTTGAAATTGTTCTTGGCAGTCTGCTTTTGTAAGTGGGAGAAGATCCGTGGGTTGCCTACTCACACATGGTTGTGTGGAACATCAGGAGTGTTTGATACCCCATGGAGGCCGTTCTATCCCCAGCATTCATCTCCCAAAACTCAGCCAACCGTCTCCATTTTGTGTTCAAAATATTAGACATGTCCCCAACAAAGGACTGATGTTATGTGTCCCTTGTGATTGTGGTATTTGGCTCCAAATTCTTCAGGAAAATTCAAAATTCACATTTTCTGGGTTAAACATGAACCAAATGTCTTTCATTTGCAGTTGTCACTCCTGGCTGCCCTTTCCATGGTAACGTGCTTCTGGTTTTGTTGCTTTTTTTCCTCCAGATGCTTTCGTTGGAGGGATCATTGGCCTCATTTTTGCTTATATTTGCTACAGACAGCACTACCCTCCTTTGGGTAACACAGCCTGCCACAAATCCTACGTCAGCCTGCTGGATCAGAACTCAGTGAAGAAAGAAGAGAGACCTACAGCAGAAAATGCTACTGGGCTGCCTCTGGAGGGGATAACTGAAGGTCCCGTATGACTTTGAGAAATGTGCAGAATGAACTTTTTGGCCTTCTCACATTTCCTCCAAAACTGGTCTCCTAACAGTGGTTCTTACTGCACGTTTATTATTTTGTTTCTTTCCTTTTTATAAAGGGAATTTAAATATTTTATTTTTAATGTCATGATACCATCATGTAGTTAAATTTTCAGTTCATACTGACTTGCTGAATTATCTGTTTTCAGTCTGCTGCAAGCAGGTAGAACTACTTGAGGGGAGGGGAAAGAACATTATTAAAAACAATCCCATGTGGAGAATGTTAAAGAGAGTAATTTTGAGACGGTATTGAGGATATAATAGATCTGGAAACAGATTTTCTGAAGTACTGAGTATCTTCTAGCAAGTTTTGCTTGTCTTCAGCACTCATTGATTTCGATGGGTGGTGAGTACACAGAGCACTTTTCATCAGGTGTTCAGCACCCATAATTTGACAATTTAGGGCATCATCCTTATGTTTATCTTGCTGCCTTCTGACATTAACAAAAATCTCCACATGCTGGTGGAACTTTGTATTAATTGTCAAGTTTTGCCAAGGTCATTCTGAGCTACTGATGACTGAGCAGGAGAAAGGTGTGGATGGGGAAGTGCTTGTGAGAGCCCAGCCTTGTGCATTAGTAGTGCCACAGGACGATTCTCACGTTCAAGAAACTCCATGCTGTTACAATTATCAACTTAGAAAAACCTATCTTCACAGGATGGATTAGAAACTTGGTATTGCACCATCAGCAATTTTTGAGAGCCCTTGCAAGTATTTCCCGTCAAAACAAATCGAAAGAAAGGAACACCCATTGCATTTAACAAGCTGAAGTCTTTCAAACAAGTGTTTAAAACCCCCTAAAACTGGGAGGATAAAGAAACACAAAGTTTTCTGTGGATCTCGGTGTGCCATGTTCATCCTTGTGTAGTTACTCACTGCAGCATTGGTGACCTAAGGAAATGCAAAGGTTCTCATTCGTGACTTTGGGCGCCCAACCACAAACACTTGTGGTGGTTCCCAGCACTGTAACACATCCAGAGGAAGGCTGGACACAGTTTTCCACTAATCCCATCCCACATTTTCAGCTCACTGTGCCCTTGGGCATGGTGTTTGCCAAGGTTGGCTGGGTACCTGAATTGGAGCTCACCTGAATCAAACCACTGTTGGTGTGGAGAAGGTTTGTGAGTGTGTGACTTTGGTTAATTTATTATCAGTAGGGTTCTGTTTGTTATGTATGCACTATGCAGAACACATCACATTCCCATGAGCTGGCGTACCTTGGGATGGCAGAATGTCAGATTCCAGGTTTTTTCCTCCTTAGGTATCCTGTGAAAAATGCAGGCAAGATATTCCAGACCACACCACCCTGGCAGTTGAACATTTCTTGGGGCAATCAAGCCAACGTTGATCAACGACCACGATTTTGGTGCTTCAGACTGGAGGAGACTGCTGCCACGACTGTAATTCCTGTGTTCCTGTTGGAATATTGCATTGGCCTTGTAGACATTTTGTGATTCAGACAGCTCAATGTCTTTATGTAAGGCTTGTTATTTACTTTCCTCAAAGCTAAGCTTAGTAGATTTTTATTTTTTTTTGAGAAGAGCTGCTTCCTGATTGGCAACTCTTGAATTTTTATAAAAAGCAAGTAAATTAGGGTCCCATTAAAAATAAACCTAATAACTGTGTACAAGAGGATGCAGCCTTGCTGTGTATAAACTTGATATGATATTTGGAAATGACTATAAATAGGAAATGATATTAAGGAACAGAATGTAGCAGGCATGAACCTGGGAGGTTCTATAAAATCCGGCCTTGTAAAGCTGGTACCAGTTTAGCAGTGTCAGAGGGAGGATATTTAACTGACAGTTACAGGATTCTGAGCTCTACAACAGAGATAGTTTAACTTAGCTGTGCTTTTCCTGGTGAATATGCAGTAATTCACAATACCAGCATCAGCAAAGCAAAATTATTTGGCATTTGACAGAATACTCCTCTGGCGTCATTATTTTATTCCGGAAAGCCACGGAGTTTAATGGAGGTTTAATCTCCTTACAAAGTTTTTAAACCATCCTACAGAATTCTGTAACAAATATAATTTTCTATCACTTCATGTGGGAGGATTCCTGAAAGCCCCAGAATGAGGGTAAGGCTCAGCCATTAGCTCTTTCTTTCAGCAGGAACCCGAGTCTTCCAGGTTATATGCAAATGTTAAAAAAAAAAAAGATAAATCTTCAATTAAAATTAGAAGTTTAATACTGATGCATAGAGCATTTTGCATGTTTTTATATACATCTGGCTTATTCTCAAGATGGAGTGGGGCCTCCTAACTGTGCTGTACACATTCCCAGTATTTTAATGGCTTTTGATACAAACAAGCTGTCTTCTGTGGGATGGGGAAAAGCTCACACAGCCCTCGAGTGAGTAGTGGCTGTTAAAGGGTTGGAACATGAAGTGTAATACAGCATAAAAACTGGAATGGCCAGAGTAATTGGTGAACTCGGGAAAGCAGTAAAGAATAACACATTTTAATGGGAATAATTAAATCGAGAGTCATAAAGTGAACAATGTAAAAGGCTTGATTAAAATGTAATTAAAATGATGGAAGACTTAATGGAATGAAACTTGTGGAGGGATCTGTAGGTGCCACAATCACCAGTGCAAAGTCAGCGCAGGGAAGGTGTTTTTGTGGATCAATGTATTTTAATCTCATGCTTTCTCAGTGTGAAGGAAATGTGATGTTGTAATGCACCAATAAAACAACACATGAATGTGGGTTTGTACATCTGCGTGTTATCATTTTTTTTTTTGAGAAGAATTTAATTTACCCAGTTATTTTCACTAATAAACCATGTAGAGTATCACAAAACAAAGCCCTTAAGAAACAGTGTTATTGATAAACAGTCATTACTGATGCCATTAAAATGGAACGGCCTCCCTCCTTTAACCAAAATGATGCTCTTCAGCTTTCCTCCAGAAGGTACAGTGTAAGTCTGCAAGGCTGAAATCTCGTGATTGTTACTCAGCTAAAGTGAACAATTTCCTTTCCCTGGTGCCATTCCATATCTCAAATACCACTGGAAGTGCTGTATTTAATAACAAATGTGGTTAGACTGGAACAGAACAACAATATCAAATCAAGCACAGCAGGGATATCCTGCAACCATGAGACTGAACCAGCAAAATGTCCCCACATTTTGTGATTGCAAATCTCAGGCACTGGGTTAGGAATAGAGTATTTGTGCTGATTCATTCAGATTTTGTTGCCTTTTCTAATTTGGCCCTCTATTTTTTCCCTGTGCATAGAGCAAGTTATTTCTATTTCATGTGAAAAAAGAACCTCATTTTCCTTCTGTCTATCCATGGCAAAAAATACTTTGCTATGGATTGGTGGGAGGGAAAAGCCCCAAACCTATGAAAAAGCCATATTTTTCTTATGTAGCACTAAAATTATAATGATTTTGGGAGAACTGCTCTGGGTCACTGAGCACATCACATCCTGTAGGTGGAATAAAGCGTTCACATGCTCACACTTAAATTTTTTAATTTTTCTTATAATTGCTAAGCTGGACCATGTTGCTGGACAGTAAGGAGCAGAATCCACAGGCATTATCTGAAATCATATTTCTTATTACTTTTACCCATCTTTACAAGGTTTATAGTCTCACCTGCTGCCTCAGAGTACATTCCATACTCATCTGATAAGCAGAATGCCCACATTGCTGTCCTAAGAGGCTAAAACTAAATTAGAAGTTTCCACTAGGATGCACCCAGTTTAATTCAGTTTATTATACAGAGAACTCCTGTTCTACAGGTGTGCAAATTACTCCCTGCTCAGGAACTTGCTCTCAACAGAGAAAAGACATTATCATTTTGCCATTAAGTTAAAATTTCCTCAACATGTATAAAATTAAATGACAACACTGGGTGAGTAACTCCCGATGCACTGAACTGAGATTCTTTTTGCAGATGCTGCAGGGTTTTTGCTTAAACTTGCAGAAATAACCCAAAAAATTCAGCATTCAGACTGTTCAGGCCAAGTTTGGACCTTGTTTGATCACAGATAACTATATATAAACATCTGAGGTGCAACAGATGTATGCTGTAGTCACAGAAGTGAAGATCTGCCCATTATTATTTTCTGAAAAAACTTTCCAAAGGGAAAATCAAGAGGCATTTGGGATAACCCACATTATATAGTCTGGGTAGCAAGGTATGAATGGGGTGTGAAATAGAAAATCCTCACTCATTGCTTTGGCTGGAAAAAACAGCTCAGTGATGCACTCAGCCAGTTCAGGAGGGCTGCAGAAAGTCAGGCATGAAACACAATTGAAGCAGCTCCATAAACATTAAACCTTTGGACTGAGTATCTTCATTGGTTTTCTAAAAAAGCTCTTAATTTCACAGGCAGCTTTACAGCAGCCTTGCACTATTCTGCCAAGCTACTAGACTTTAACATGGTCTGAAACAAGTTTATTTCTAGGAGGGGCTGGGCACAAGGAGTCACTGGTTTTAATTCCAGTGATTATCTATGGCTTGCTTTTATTTGGCCTCTGGTTCACAGATGTAATTGTGCTTTTTAATTACACCCTCAGCCACCATTGTGTCCTCTGAGCTCCTTTGGGTCCCTGGTTCTTCCCACCTGCAGAGCAGCCTCTCTCCTGGTGATGGGAAGGGGAAGAGAATTGATGGTGACATGCACACACCTTCTCCTGGATAGTGTCTGTCTTGCTTTTCACCTTAATTTTAGACTTTCCAAATCTAATTAATGCAGTTATGTATAAGCAACATTCACAGAATGCAGCTCTAAAAAGGAGCAGATGTCATTGCAGAATTGCCCAACTGAATCCAGAGAAGCTCCAGCAGGAGGATTGGGGTTGCCATTGTTCAATACACAGAACTACTCACTCTTAAGACAAAGGGCATTTTTAAGAATATTACAGTTCTTACTGTTGCAGTGAGAAAGGGTAATAAGTAAAGGGAAGTTTCCAAATGCACTTCCACTCTCGAATTCAAGTGAATTCTGCCCCCAAGTCACAGCTGGAGCAAAAGCAGATTTCTGTTCCCATTTCTCAGGTAACAGGTTGAGCAAACTCACACCTGATCTGGGAGATGCTGTGGGGGACTGGTGAGAGCTCTGTCACACGTCTGGTTTGGAGACAGCAATTCAAAATATTCTAGTTAGCATCACTCTCAGAGTGACCTGACACCATTCAGATTTAGAGAGAAGGGATGCTAATTAAGATCCAGGCACATCAGATAATTGTTGGAAGAGATCTGAGTGAAGGGAAATTTGGTTTATTAGTTCCAACAGGCTTGCCCAGTGCCCCTTGCAGGGGACACAGAGTAGGTGGCTCTGAAGGCTTCCAAGAGTCAGATTATTGTCAAAAATCTCCTTTAGCTTTTTATTAATTTTTTTTGTTGGTCAGGGTTATTAGGAGAAAGTAGATCCCACTCTGTTGAGGGTGACGCAAATCATTTATTGCTACTTAACAGACTGTTGAGAACTATCTCCTTTACCAGGCAGGCTGAATACACAATTCTGTGGCATTAGTCTGTATTCTGCTCACTTCAGCCCTTATCAGCACCACAGAGCATTTGTGTACACAAAACCCCATTTCATCTTCATTTCCAGTCACACAGATTGAAGCCACAATGGAAGTTGCAGATGTGGGCTTGTGCTGAAACCAATATAACACTAAGAAATGAAGGGGGGAAGAGCATTACAGCAATGTCACAATGTCACTCTGATCTAAGAGGTGTAAGCTTGTCTAGGGAGTGAATGTGATGGAATTCATATCTGCAACACAGATAAAGCACCTTAAACATCCTCTGTATCAGTGAGTGTGGAAAAGGCTGGAGCTGGCTCCTTCAAACAAATCATTGCACAAAGCAAAGGGATAGAAATCACATTTCTGGGGCTTGTCTGGGAAACAAGAATTCCATTTCATAAAGGTTGGGAAATATTTTTAATTTCAGGTGTTATTCATAATTTTAGGAATATGTTAATGGCTAAAACAATCTCTCTTTACATCTCGGTATGTAAAAACTTTTGCCAGTCTGTGGGAGAATGATTTCCACCTGTGCTCTTTTAAGGCTTCCAACCTTCTCATGTCAAGAAATGCCCGGAGTAACAGGGTTATTCTTGAGTGGGTGAATTGTTCCTTCCTAATTTGCTCCTTTCCTAATTCCATCCTGGGCTGAATAACCTCCCCTGGAATCTGAGTCCAACTCCTCTGCTTCTGTGAATTGTCCTGATGGGAAAGAGTTTTGTTTTACTTTTTGACCAGTTTATTTTCAGCTTCAGCTGGAGTCCCCTCTTTTTAAATACTGAAGGAAAACTGTGCTGCTGCCCCCAAAAGGGGTGAGCACAGCTGATCTGAGCATTCAGTGCAGGGTAGTGGGGAACAAGGATTGTCACAGACAAACCCAGCTCCTGCAGCAACATTTTGGGTGAGAGCTGGCAGGGAGAGCTGGAGGATGGTGCAGGAAGAGGTGCCACAGGAATTCATTACCAGTAAGTGCATTTACATTTTCCATGAGGTGATGGAAGCACCCTCTGCTGTATTTGGGATTTCCCAAAGTAAATGGAAATGAATCAGTTGTGAGTGCATTCCAGCTGGGAATGAATTTGTGAAGTTCAGGCACTGCATGGTTTAATGCAGGGAAACTGTGGAGCAGCTTATGTGCTATGGATAAAGGGGGAGCAGAAATACTGACCTTGTTTATTTATAGCTCTTACTTTGTGGGAGGTTTCTGCAGCAGGGGGAAGCAGAATTATCAGCTAAAAAAGTTTTCAGCTTTATTTTTCAAAACAATCTTTGTGTTCTCTTATCTGCCATTAAAAAGGGGTAGCTTTTAACTCAAGGTGTACTGGCCTATAACCAATCAATATTATTAATCTCTTCCATCCTTACTTTTATGGAGTGATTCTACTGAAGAAGCCAATTTGTTTTTTGAATGTGTATTAATTTTATACTTACAGTCATTTCTCAGGAGTTAGAGAGAACTGATATGCAGGTAAATATGTATTTTGCCATAATGCTGTCCTTGCAGAAATAAAGAGGAAAAGTTACACTTCTTTTACTGCAATCTTTCTGCAAAACTGCAGTTGTGAGAGCATGGTTAAATGGGTTTAATGGCACTGGTAATGGCTGTGCAATGAGAGGCATTTATAAAGCAGTAAATGCAGCTATGGAGAAAGGTGCTCACAGGGTAAATCATAGCAGGAGTGCCTCGTTAGGTTGTGATAATGCACTAAATAGCCAGAGTCAGTGCTGTAATTAATATTACTGTGCAGAATTTTACATGATCTGCAACCCCCTCCAGACCTGGGGAAGTAAATCCTGCATGAGGGGTGTGATTCTGCTTTCTCTGCACTGTCTTTGCTGATATTCACCCAGGTACAGCAGCCTTTGTTTAAACATCAGAACTAACAGGTGCAATGAGATCTAAAACTATCCCATGACATGAATTTCAATGGCTTTGCTGAGAGAGAGTGGGGCAAAAATACATCTTGTTGTCAGCTGAAGTGGACTAAAAGCTTTTCTGTCACTTCCCTGTCCTGGTGAATTTTCACTCGGTTTCAAAGGGAGGCAAGAGGTATAATTGACTCTCTGGGTTTGTTAAGGGAATAAAGGTTGGGTTCAAAGGGGGCAGCGAGTCACACAATGCTCAGGGAAACAGAGAGAGATTCACAGACATTGGTCTTCTATCCCTGCCCTCAGTGTAGCATCACAACTCCTATTTTATGGTCCAGTGCTGTACTTTCAGGAAACACACCGTGTTTTTCTTCAGGCTAAACTGTGTGTTGATGTTTTGGGTCATTTCTAAACCCTTGCATCAGTGCCCCCAGCAACTTCTGTGAGCTGGGGCTGTGACACAGGGAAAAAGTCTGGAAGCTGAGCTTTTAGGTGTGTGAGGCTTTTTAAAATGGTCTCTGAGTATCTTTAGTGATTGCTCTGTGTTATTAAACAGTGATCCCCCAAGGTGATTATTGGAGAAAGTGAGATTCTCCTGCAAAGCTCTCCCTGTCTCAGTTAAATGATGGTGTTTTTTTGCTTTCAGCAGTGCAGGGCACAGCTGAGCAGCTCAGGTTCTACCCAGAGAAGCTGGAACTGGTTCCTGTGAGTGGGGTCTGAGCCAGGTTTCACTCAACATCAGGCCCTTAAGTGAGCTTTGGGGGCTTTGGGCTTTTTTACAGCCAACAGATAATTCTGTACTCTAAAGGAAGTGTTAAGGCTCCAGCTGCAAGTGAATTCCTGATTAGGACAAATACAGATCTCTGCCTACAAATCTGATAATGAAATGTTTTTCCTAATCACCACATTAATTTTAGTATAAAGAACTTCCTTTGATCACTGCTGAAATCAACAGAGGCCAAGCCCAGTTGGGGGATTCTGGCATTGATACTTGCATTATTTTCTGTGAATCTGGCTGTGGGAAGGTGAGCTGGCAGGCTTGATAGAGCTCCTAAAAACGTCATCATAAACTCAAAATAGTCCTTTATGTCAGATAAACTCGCCTGAAGCCCAAAAATGGGTCAGTCAAATTGTTCCATTTCAACAAATCCTAAAGTCAATTATTCAAACTGGTACTCAAGGTGTGATGCAGGCTTTCACTCTTTCCTGCTACACAGTAAATGCAGGTGGGGATGGATGTTCATCTGGGTTGAACGTGGCTTGAATCACCTTTATTACTTATGAGGGTTATTTGTTCTGATTTTTATTAATTCCTGATATCATCCAAAGGACACGAAAGGGCTTGAGGGATGGAAGTAGCTCTCATCTTTCCTTTCACTCCTCTGGCATTAAACTCCAACAGGCAGGAGCTGGTTTTTGGTTTGTTATTTGTTCAAATGAGTCCAGTGAAAATGCCTTCCTCCTTCACGGGCTGTGTTCTAAGGAAAATATTTGTGTCTTGCGGGATGTGTGGCAGAATTCCACACAATGTTTGCATGAATATCATCAGCTTAGAGAGAATTTATTTNATGTATTCTAAGGAAAATATTTGTGTCCTGCGGGATGTGTGGCCATCAGCTTAGAGAGAATTTATTTGCCCTGAGCATTACAGAACTATCCCTGGGATGCTCTCTGGGCATGCAGGGAGTATCCCCCATTCCATGGGAAAGCCTCTGTAATTTCTCTGCATCCAGCAGTGGTTAGAGACCTACCCTACCTTGATACAAGCAGGAAGGACTGTGCTGACATTTCTCCCTCCCTCTGGCCTTGATCTGAAGTCATTCATTAATTTAAATCACTTCTGGAAGAACACCTTTAATTTTTCCAGCTTCATGCCTCCTAGCAGAAAAAAAAACCATCTCTGAACTATTTTATTGATGTATTTGGGAGCTTCTCCTCTGTGCTTGCTCCAGGACAAGAACATCTGGGAAGCTGCAGACAATGGCAGTAATAAATTACCCTGCAAACTTTTTCCATCCCATTTTTGCAAGTCTTTTACACTATAATTCATCAATACTAACCTGGTAATGTACATAAGAAAACAGGCATGAGTCTTATGTAGTAATTTAATCAGAAAAAAAGAAATTAAATGGCTTTTGGCTTTGGATTCATGAGCTACCAAGCAAGACCTACCCACTGCACTGAAGAATTAACATTCTAAGTAACTTTTTTCCCATAACATCTGCGAGCTTATCTCTAAATTATGAAACAAAACTGAGTCAAATTAATAAATTTATATTTATTTAGACTAGATACAAATAAAAATACTGCAGCATTTGGCATCATTATGGTTCTTATCACCATTTTCTGATTAAGGGAAGTCTATAAATTCTTAAAATTGGGAAATTGTGCCTTTTTTTGGCAAGGATGTATCCTGAGCCCCTGCCAGTGTTGTTACTCATGTTCTGGTAGCTCACCAGGCTCTGGAGAGGGATCCATGTCCCTCAGGGACAGTGGTTATCAGCTTTTCCTGTACTGCTATGGATGTTTGTGCAGGAGGTTTTTCTTTGCCTTTTAGAGGAGTTTTGAATGCAAACACACCATCAGCCTAAAGACTTGCTGATTCTGCCATGTATTTACACTCCTGCTTACCCTTCCAATCATATTTCTGCCTGGGGTTGTTGGAGCATCAGGCAAAACCTGCACATAAATAGAACATGAGGGCTAGCAGTGATGGACATGGAGAGATTGAGGTTTAGACCTAAATTTAGGCTTTTATTTCCCAAGTTTCTGCAGGAGCTCACTCTCAGTGCTCTGGCTGTTTGCTTTCTCTTGCCTGGGGCATTTCCACCAGCCTGGTACATTCCCCAGCATGCAAATCCTCACAGAGGGCACTGCTCTTCTCCAGCTGATAATCACTTGCAGGAATGTTTGTTTCTTTTCATCAAATGTGTCCCCTTCATTGCAGAGCAGTCTCTCTGTTTTATTGCTTTCCTGATAAATAAGTGCTCCCAACCCCAGTTTTGCTCTCTCAGCTGCTTCACAGAGCACTGGAGCAGATGCTTCTTGCCTTGGAGCTTTGCAAAAGCTGGTGGTGGAAGGCAGTGTAGTCATTCACCCCTCTGGCAGCCAACTGTGCTGCAGTTTTCTTGTTTGGGGCTTTGTGCTTTGGCCTTTCTTGTCAGATTCTTGGATTTCTACATTTAGAGTGTTTTCAATGGCTGCCCATGTTTGTTTTTCCTTCTGCTGTCATTAATTCTGTTTCCCCTATGTCTTCAGCTTAGACCTCACTGGGTAATTTTGGTTTTCCTATTGCGTTTACAGTTCTTGATCTGTGAAGTCTGTGTCCCCTTGCCTTGCAGGTGCTGATTGCCTTGTTAGGGGCTGATTCTGGACCAAGTGGTTTTCTGTGTGGCTTTTTTTAATCTGTCACTATAGTAAAGTCCCAAAAAGGACTTGCTTAGCCAATCTTGTAAGATTTTTTTCCATTCACTTTGGTTGGAGAAGCTGAAGAAAATATCAGAGCTTCTTTGGCTCCATTTGGATGGAGCTATTTGCATCCTCTTTTCTTCCATCCTTCCAAGGTTTTAATCATAATTCTGCTGCTTCCACAATATTCTACTCACAGTGTTTTTGTTAGTGAGATTTGCTTCTGTTCCTGGCTGTTAATTGGGAGCCACCAAAGGGCTCTGACAGAGGTTTCCATGCTGAAATCCTGAACTCCAGCTGAGGGGCTGGGATGAGGAGAATGAAATGCTTTGGACAAGGCACTTGCCATTTCTAACTCTGTTGCTTGTCTGGCTCTTCAGAGGGACCAGGATTTTTACCCTGAGGATTGACTGACACCTCAGTACAACAGAAAGACAAAGAGTTAGATGGACAAAACAATTCTAACATGGTCACCTCACCTCTGGGAACTCTATTGTAGCAAGAGATAATTTAATACTTAGTTAGCCCCTATTTCCTCCTGATTAACACCACCTTGAGGTTGCTAATTGTCTCAGAAAATATATGTACTGCACTGACAGTGTGTCTGGCCTTTCTGACCACCTCCAAGGGCAAAAATACATTTGTATTACCTGATGGCTGAGTGAAGCTCAATAGATATTATTACTGTGCCAGTCAATAAAGAGATGAGCAGAAAGGCTTACTGCAAATCGTGTGTTTGAGGAGAGTCAACTCATTAATCTAATTATCTACAAGACCTCTAAAAATGTCTTATTGACTGTGCTTGCTGAAGCATCAACTCAAATATAAGAACTGCACACGCTGAGCTGACAGCCCCTCTCCATTCTGGAGAGCAAATTCCAGATCCTGTTACAAATTCCCACAGCAAAGCAAAGGGGATGTGCTCCCTGTGTGAAGAGAACAGCACTTCACAGCCAAGTGTTCCTGAAGGTGAATGAGTGGGTAAAGAAGGCATTTACACCACAGAAAAGTGACCTTGGGTTATCAGCAAATCATTTGCTGATTATTGCCCACCTGATCCAGCCACTTGTGGATCCCACAGCGTGTGTGGCTTTAGCTGACTAAAATATAAAATGCTGAGTGAGAAAGAAAATGCATGGGATTTATTCTGCTTCATACTTACGAAATCTGGAGGGGTCAGTCTTAAGCTGACCCACAGGCACTGGGAAGTTGTCCTTTTACCAGGCTCCCTCTACAGTTTGTGTTGTCTTTTTCAGAGGAGAAGCAGCATCTGTCAGGGCAGAGCAGTGACCTTGACTCTAAGTGAAGCCTGGAGAAGCTCCCTGGGACAAACAGACACCAGGCAACATTTGATTTCAATCAGCTCAAGCCTTGAGGCTGTTCTGAGCTTGAATAAAATGCACAGTTGTGCATGAAATGCACAATTTTGGCTCCAGGTGCTGGCACAGCCAAGAAAGTGAGAGAACAAAGCTCCCTGGGAAGTGTGTGGGGCTCAGGGGCAGAAGGTCTGATCCTTCAGGGTCCTTTAAAGCAAGTTTTGTTGTTTTCAGAGCCAAGAGGGCTCAATAAAGAGCTGCCACTGAACACCCCAATAAAACAATAGCCCATGTGAAAATATGGCCTTTCAGTGTGAGGATTTGAAAGTGACCCCAAGAAGGATGGATGTTTCTTTCCTCTCTAGAAGAAAGAGCACACAAAAGGTTATTAGCTCACTGGGGACTTTATAAGGGGACTAAACACTGATGAACATGAAATTAAAATTTTACATAAGTGCACAGGATGATCAGTTTTATTAGCTTAGCTCTGTGGCTTAATTAGAAGAAATCCTTTCCCCCTGACAATAATGCTAATTATAAAGATCTTGATACTTTAATAAATACACTCGGTAAGGAGATGTTATTCTTAAGGAATATTATCATAAAATCAGGGAAGGGTTGAATGGAGAAAATGGTTTTAAGGAGAGCTCTAAACCATCATAACATTGGCCATAGAAGTGGTGTCAAGTGAGCTGTGATGATTTGCCCAGCAAATAAAAGAATATCTCAAAGCTTAGCCCAGAATAAACACAGACACCTTTAATGATCTACAGGAACATATTTCAAATCAGGAAAGGGGACAAAGTGCTGAAAGCCAGTTTCACAAGGGAGCTTTAAAAATGCACCTGGAGCTCTGGTGAGTGCATGATTCAGGCCCCTGGAACCCTCTGCCTACATGTTATAAATGGATAATTTTACTTCTAATGACACATTTGTATTCAAAGAGTGACTTAAATCCTCCCCAACTCTTTTGGGCTTGCAGACAGGGGCTCCAGTACAAAGCAAACAGATGAACCCTCAATTTTCAGACTATTGCAAATTTGAACTTAATTAATAATCTTTCATCTCCAGTTTCTTACAGTCTGTGAAAGTCCTGCATTAAATATTTAACTTTGGTCCTTCTGCCAGGGTTAATTCCTGCAGCAAACACTTCCTAACACTGAAAGACACCCAGGCACAGAGGCAATACCTGTCTGGATCCTGCTCCTGACAGCATGGATGTGATCTCTTTGGAAAAGGGACCATTTCTGTCCCAGCAGTAAATCACACCAAGTGCTCAACAGCAGTTTTGTGCCACAGGAAGTTAATGAAAGGGAAAATGGAAAAGCATTCAGATTCTGATTTTGCTCTGAAAGTGCTTCTGTTTATACTGCCATTATCTTGGTATTTAAGCAGATTAAGAAAGAAGCCCCCAATATCCAACAAGTTAAATAAATTAATTTAAAAACAAATATTAAATAAGGTAATATTAAAACAAGTGTATGGAGTATAAATATAACCAGGGAAAGGGAAACAGTTCTTAAAAATGTTTATGGAAATGAAGACCAAATACAAGAAAGGCTTTCACTGATTTAGATTGGGAAGGTGATTTTTGTTAATAATTGACTAATTTGACCAGGTGAAGACTGACATTTAGGTAGAGAAGAGGGAGCAGAGTCACCTGAGGCCATGCCAGGAGCCTGTGGCTGCAGCCCACAGCTCCTCAGCCTTCCCTGTGCTCTGGACAGAACCTCCCCAGGCAGGAGCACTCAGCAAATTCACAGGCAATTACTCCAGGCTGGGATTCCTTGGATCATTTACATCCATCACTTGAAATTTGCTGCATTAATTCCACCAGCTCAGCACAAAACCTGGAGATTTCTCACAGCACTGACCCTGCTGCTCATCTCATGATGTCTCCAGTCAGAGCTGCCACCAACCCAGTGGCACCATGAGGAGCTGGAGGTGAGAAATTGCCTTCTGCAGGGGAGGGATGAGTTAATGCTGAGACTGTGAATAATTCCACTGAACATAAATATCATCATGGTTTACAGGGAGCTTTTTAAGCCTGAACAGCTGCAAGACAGCAAACAGGAGCAAATGTCCTTTGATTTCTGTGGGGTTTTTGGCACAAACCTTTAGATGTCCAAGTGTGGAGAGGAGGAAGCCAGAGATGCAGATCTGTAACTCACCCTGTCACAGCTCTGTTTGGTTCCTCAGTTACTTGGGGTCAACAGCCCCTCAGGAGCCCAGTGCTCTGACACTTTTCATCATTCTGGAATTTGGCCATGCCCAAAGCCCTCACAAATTAACTTCCAAAAAAATTTTTTTTTTTTCATAGTTGTAGGGCTGCATTTTCTCTTGTGTATATGAAAAATGTATCACTCTACCCTTAAAATCTCCATATCTCTGAATTTCAGGCATTATTTAAGCACACTACTAGCAGCAGCTTCTTTAATTGCAAAGTTTTTTAGATTAAAAACTATAAAGTAAAAGAAATTAATGTATTTTGATTTGAGGTTGTTCTGTGCTCCTGTTGCTAAATGTTGCATGTGTTAAGAAAAAAGTTTCTTGGCATATTCTGTCCTCAAATGACAAACATTCCTGAACTTGTATTAAATTTGGGTTGTTCTTCTGATGAGCACAGTTAACTGCTGAAAGGGAAGGTTTGCATGAGCTGATGAGAGGGGGAATTGCTCCTTTGATTTAACAGGTACTGATTAGCCTAAAAATATTCACTTAGGATAAAACTAAAAGCAAATGGGAGGAAAATTGGGTAATCATGATCTCGTCATATTGCAGGATGTGTGTGGACTCAGTAACAAGTTTGGTAGTTTCTGCAAGAACACAGAAAAAATGACACTGAGGCTACTCAGTGAACAGTTATTAATTATTAATTAGGAATGTTTAACCTGCACAATACCAAAAATGGAGATACAATCTATTTCCAGAGGTTACTGCCAGAATACATATTTTTTTAAATAAAACATTGTTGTGAAGGGCTTGATTTCCCTTCTGTGTTTCTGTGCTTTTCAAAAAGATAATTTGTTTAGCTTGTTCTTATCTCAGATGGTAACTCCCAGAATAGCTGGACACAAACACCTCAAATGTGGCATTTGAAAAAGCAAAATGTATTTTATAAGTGGAAGGAGGGATGTAAATGCATGGGAAGGTAAAAGTTGTTTTACAGTCTAATCATTTAACCAAACCAAAGACACGGAGATAAGGGAGAAGCTTCAAAAGGAAAATTTTGGGACAAAGAGCCAAAGACCACAGGAAAACACATCTGATCCTACTTCAGTTTTGTAGAGATGATACACAGAACTCTGGTTAAATTTCTCTGCACTGATTTCTGCATGACAGTTGCTCCTTCCAGGAAGGTTTTGTGTCACTGTGTGCAAATTTGCTTCAGAACAAGCCTTTCTTGCAGACTTCACCTCAGAATACTTGATAAAAATGAAGAGTGTAGTTCAACAGCAAGAATAAAAGAATAATTTATTTTTTCTTTTATTTCGCACAAGAAGGAGATGAAAAATTTACTTCTGTGGTAAAAAGATTAAAAGAAAGGGAAAATGAGTAGGGAAAAGGAATGAGTTGAAGATATTCTGGTGGGATTCTCAGGAGTCTGACCTCACTGATAAAGGAGAATTCCCCTTCCAGTGGCAGAGGCTGCTTGCTCTGGGTAGGGAAATGGGGTAAATGAGCAGAGGGAAATGGGGTAAATGAGCAGCAGGAAATGGGGTAAATGAGCAGGAATCATCCTGGGTGCTGCCCCTGGGATGGAGGGAGGAGGAATTTCAGGGCTGGAGGGGCAAATTCACAAAATTGTTTGTAACAAGTGCACTTGTAAATGGTTTCCTCTGCCAGTAATGCCCTTTCCAGCCACAGAAAGCTTTTTTCTGGAGCTTTCATCAAATCCTGGTCACACTGAAAAACTTCTGGGAGCATAGAAAAGTGTGGAAATTCAGTGGCAAAGTTCCAATTTCTATCTTACTGTTGCATTTTAATGCAAACTTCTTTCCTTTAAGCAAACTAACCAAGTTAGCCTCAGTCGTTATTTGCTTTTTTACAAATCACTTTGAACTCTGCTGGTGGAAAACACTGCATAAGAGCTGAGTATTATCATTATATAAGAAAGAAAAATTCTGTATTTAAGACTTAGGCACGATATTTCACACAGTGGTGATATGGGTTAGTGTTAAACTAAATTTATTGCTGAACCACGAGTTATTGCCCTTCCTGCATCCTGCTTTGAGAAGGAGAAAACGAGGCATTGAAGGATTAAAGCCAAATGAGCTTTTCCTTCGTGGCAAGCCCATTTATGGCAATAATAGAACATTCCCTTCCTCAGCAGCCATCCTTTACTTACAGCTGTGTTTCTGAAAGGTGGTGCTGAAAGTTGAGGAAATGGATGCAGAGTTTGAAGGCAGCCCTCTGTGCAGGAGGGCAATGCTTCAGGGAAAATGAACCACATAGGATGGAGAGACTGCAAACCAACCTCTGGAAGCAGGCAGTTCTTCACTCTTGGACAGGCAATGCTCAGGAATAAAGAAAGCTCATTCTGTAGCAGGAGATGCAGAATATTACACTTGGATAGCAGGGAAAGCCATGGAAAACACTGCTCAAATGATCCATGGCAACATAATGCTAAAGAGCTGCAGAGATTCTGGAGGGACCTGGGGCACAAAGAAAAGAAACTGCAAAATATTAAGCTGCTTATTAGAGATATTAAGGAAGAGAAGTACAGGCAGGCTGGGGAAGTTTTGCTGAATGCACAGTTCATTTATGTAGCTGATAAACTGCTCAGAGAACTTCTAGAAGCTTTCTTTATTTTTTCTTTCTTCCTTCTTTCCCTCCTTCCTTCTTTCCCTCCTTCCTTCTTTCCCTCCTTCCTTCTTTCCCTCCTTCCTTCTCTCCATTTTTTTTTTGTTTTTTCTGTGATTTTTTTCTTTTTACTACAGTGATGTTTGGATTAATGATTCCTGTGGAGCACAAAATGTTGTTCTTTGTGGAAACCTGGGCTTTTCTTTCCATCAATTGTAAGATCCTGTCCAAAACTGCAGATTCTGGTGCTCTCAGTGGTTTCCCAGTGTCTGTAAGAGGGGTTTGGTTGATTTATGACTCCCTTTTTTTTGATTCTGTGCTATACAATGGATATATTCCCTTTCTCTGCCTGTGAATGTGTTCAGCCATTTCTCTCCTTGGATTTTAAGAGCTACAAAGTGTTTCTTGCTTTTACATAAGGCAACACAGATGAACTTTAATCCACTAATAAATAATCCTTCATTGGCTTCCCTTCAGTGACACAATTTTCTTTCTTGCCTTAACTGACTTGGAGGCAAAAAGGATCCATGGAACCTTGCTGGGCTTAGAGAGGACACCATTATTTTTATTCATTAGCTTAACCTCTGAGGAATGGAAGAGGTAAAAAGATAAAGTTATGCAAATTAAGTGGGAAAATGTACGAAAAGGATCTCAACAGATTTGGTTTGTTTTTCTGTTGCATTCTCTCTAGGTAACAACATGATATTTCTTACAGTTCCTCTTCCCACTGTTGACTAATAAAGTAGCTAATGATCTGCTGTGTCTAAACAAAGTACAAATATTTCCAAAGGTCTGAATATTTCTTGGTAAACATTGCATGGAAAGGGATTAATCTGAGCAGAAGCATTTTCTGATACATTTGCTGTTTCACACTGTGATCCAATGTATCAATGAATCATGCATTAATACCTCCTTTAAACACCTTCAAAAATGGGAAATAGAGATTATTTTTCCTGTTCCTCTGGAGGCATCTGCAAGCTTCTTTTCTATGAAGTCATAACATGGTTTTAATGTCTGGATACTTTTAAGTTCTTGAGGAAAATGATGGAGTTGGAGTAAACTATGTAAGAGAGGAGATTGTGAGGACTGAACTCTTTGCTGGTGCTGATCTGGGACACAGGATCTGAGATCTCCAGGCTGTAACAAATCAGGGGAATCCATGGATCAGTTTTCCTCCTGCTTTCCCTGCCACCTGAAGAGAGATGCAATTTGCTTCTCCTTTATCCCATCTGTCTGGCAAAAACCCACAGCTACCTGCAGCCAGGTTGGGGAAACACTTAGAGGGAAACACTGCAGGGGCTCAGAATGGCTGATAATTGATCCAAGAGGCACCAGTTTGTCTGACTGGTAAATAAAAGAGTTTTTCCACAGCCTTGCCAGATCCTCAGTGCCAGGAGCCTGCAGCTGCCCATCTGTGTTTGGGGACATCATCCCACCATCCCTGGCACTGCTGGCTCTGGGGTGGCTCCTGGGGGAGGAACTGCAGGACAGCCCCTCCTGCAGAACCCCACGCTCAGAGGAAGAGTCAACTACTGGAGTTTATTAAAACCTCTCATCATCTGAGCCTCATTAATTGTGTGGGTGGAGTTGTGCAGCCTGTGATGGGTGACTCAGCTCCCATCTGCCCCTGGGCAGCTGTCACAGCCCATCTGATGGATGAACTCATTAAACTTCAGCTGCTTGCTCGTGACCAAGGCCTCCACACAAATCTGCTGTTAGGTGAATTAAATGCTCTTGTGGGTGTCTGTGTGGTAGGAATATAAAAAACACAACATATCTCACACAATAATACACCCGGCTTGGAATCATAATAAAAAGTTTCTGACTCTACTGATAACAATACAGATACTTCTAAACCAGTTTCTTTTTACAGTCCCTTGGAGATAATGGAATCTACTTCCTTTTACACACAGTCCTGAACGATTACAAGATGGGGACACTGCTTTATGAGCACTTTCCAAATCATTAAAAATACATATATCGAGCTACCCAGTGCTGTAAAACATGAGTCACCATGCAGCTCATGAAAATACTTCTGAAGGGTATAAAAAGTGCCACTCTTTCCATTTTTAATTGGTTTCTTTTGTGCTTAAGTGCCTTTAACAATGAGAAGGTGGTAAGTTCATTTTTTTCTGCATACAGGCAGAATGTACCAATAGAGCTTTAATAAGGCAGAGACCTTTCCCTACCCAAGGAATCTTTTACTCTGCCTTACAGAAATCTCTCTAAAATATCTGCAAGCTTATGTGAAACCAACTCACTTGTAAGCCTCCCTCATTAAGAGTCAAATGTAAATTAGGATGTAAAAAAAAATATGAACTGGTTGTTGGAGGTCCAATTTCTGATTTAAAATTTTAGGACTCCTTTGTATTCCTCATCGTGTCACAGAAGGAGAGATTAAATCACTGCAATATCTTAGTTGCAGATCCACAAACTCAGGTATAAACATGAGAAGAATGCAGAATTGGCATCCAAGATATCAGAAACCAATAAAAATAGTCATAGCAAAATGTTATGGCGCATCACCCTGTTTTGATATATTTGAGAACAAGTTCAGATGGATATTGTACCCATTCCTGCATTTAAGTATTTTATTGAAGTGGTATTTCTAAGACAAAGTGAGAAGCTGCTTCAAAGTTTAATGGATTTTTAGTTACAAATGGACTGGGTATATCTGGCCAGCCAAATTATCTGGTGTGCAACTGACAAACATTCTTTCTGAAGAAAAGCAATATAAATAGAAATAAAACCAGCCACTTCAGTATTTCTTGAATGACAATGTTCCTCTGGGTTATCAGAGGACTTTGGAACCAAGTGCATCAGTTTTGGTTGACTTGAACATGCAGCATTGTAAGGAAATAAAAACTTGTCCCAGAATACTTGGGCCAAGTTTGATCACAACCAGTGAGGGTGTGAATACAGAATATTAAAAAACTCCTAAACTCCTGTGCCTGCTGCCTCTGCCTCAGCACCTGCATTCTGCAAGCAGAGAAAGGAACTGGGGGCAGTATCAGCTGTTAGAGCCTTGGGATACTGGGATTTAGAGGCACCCTGGTCAGGCACATTTTCATTTCTCTGTGTGAGATAGCCCAGGCTGTGAAGAGAATTGTGATCTGTGCCTGTGCCCAGAGACAATAAATCAGCTCCTCTCTAAGCTGAGCTCTGGGCTCCAGGAGATGCAGCTGAGCTCAGACCTGGCACTGGGCACCCCTTTCCATTCCTGACCAGCAGATGCAGTGTGTTAATGCCTGAGCTGAGCAGCTCATTAAAAAGCACTGGGAAATAGATGAGAGACAGGGAAGCTGGCAGGGGAACCCAGTCAGAGAGTGGCTAAACAGCTCCAGTTACTCCTGCTTGGCACCAGGCACCTGGCAAGGCAAAGGTGGAGCTGGGAACTTTGTCCACGTGGGGAGAGCACATGTGAATATTCCTAAATGATTCCTCTTACCCTGCTCACCTGCTCATGCTGTTCTTGAGAGGATTCAGGTGCTTGACCCTGAATTTCAGTAAATTTAAGTGAACTTTCTCATTTAATTGCTTTTGCAATTTTTCCTTTCCAATACTTGTGGAGAAGCAAAAAGTGATGCCTGTGAGCGGAGTGAAATGCAGGTCCCTGTGTGCACAGACATGACAGGGTCTGAATACCCCACACCTCGAGCTTTGGTCACTGTGTGTGGGCTCCTGTGCCTTTTTAATAGCCCTGCATGCAATTTGCAGCCTGAAATGCTGCAGTCCCTGCGTGGCTGATGTGCTGCAGGAACCACACAGAACAGCCACAAAACCCCCATTAATTTCAAGTAATCAGCTACTGATAAATGAGTTTATCCCACCTAGGAGCCCTGGGTGAGCAGCTGGGATTCTGTGCTATCTTCCACATGCCATGCTTTATAAACAATCACATCTTTGGGCTGTGGCTGTGCTCCTCAGCACACCACGGCCAGCTCTTACTCACTTGAATCACATTAATACCAAAATTAGGTGACATACTCATTCCATCTGTTAGCTCCTTGTTATATTCACTGAGAGCTGGAAAAGCTGGAAAAGCCAGAGTTTTTGCTTGAGAAGAGACCACTGGCAAGTGACAATTTGCTTCCAGATTGTGGGGAGGTCTCCTGCCTAGGTGAAAAGCCAGAGGAGCCTTTGGCTCCAGCCTCAGCTGGAACATCAGCAGAGGAAAACCTGAAGAGCAATCACACAATGAGACCCTGGGAGACAGAAAAGTTTCATGGCAGTTGAGAATATTGGAATATCAGTCCAACAACTCACAGGGTTGGTTTTCTTTCCTCAATTCTTCTTCTAGAAGTATGGCTAATGTGGATTTCTTTAAGAAGAGAAAATATTTGCACAAGAGTATTTGGGGGGAAAAAATAAGAATTGTATGATTGTTTTCCTGAAAACTGGAAAAAAACCCACAGACTGAGATCCTACTCATCCCTCTGCAAACTTCATTTAACTTGATATTGACAAAGGCAAATGGCTGAAGTGTTAAAGATCAGAAAAATAAATTCATGTGGATATAAATTTCATCCATTTTCCTATTTGACTCCTAATGATGGTAGTGAGAAGATCTGGGCAGGATATTAGCATTGGTTTTTTGTTGTGTTTTTTACAGAGTGCAATTTCTATGCAGTGGTGAGGGAGGATGTATCAGAAAATAAAACCTGGTCTGGAAATTAGTGCCTAAGATAGCTGTACACACCTTCCTAACTTTTTTTTTTTTCTTTTAAATTCTACCTGGCCCTTTAGTTTCACTATGAATATTTTATTCAGCTTGAATTTTAACTTTAAATTTTAATGTTTCTGAGTGAAACTCTTTAAAATACATCTCTGGAGGTTCTTTCTCTTGTGGCATTATTCTGTTTTGGTTTTCATGGATACCAGGTTATAACCTTCCTAATTAGATTTTGATAGCTTTTTTTTTCTTTTGATGAATATAAAACTTTGAAAGGTTAGACTTTTACTAAAAACCTATTTATAGAAACAATCCCTCTGAAGCCTTATATGACTTAATCACTCAGCTCATTTTCTTTCTGGCTTCCTTCTCCTCCTCTTCTCCTCCTCCCCATGGTTATCAATCCACCTGGGTACCATATGAAAATGCTAAAATTTTCTGCACATTCCACTGCTTAAATAAATCAACTGAAAAAACCCTCAGAATTCTAGGGATGGGGATGTTTTGTTTGGGTTTTTTGGGTTTTTTGTTTGGTTGGTTGGGGTTTTTTTAAATTCTTGAGCATTCCAAAAAAACTATGCATGGAAAACTTAGGTAAAATTTAAACTTAGGTAAATTTAATTTACAGAAGTCTTATCTGGTAGGGATGAGCTTCAACTAAAGAGTCCAAACCAAGACTTGGGTCCAAACTATGGATGCACTGCCTGCACCTCTCCTCAGTTTTCCCCACAGCTGTCCTTTCTTTTCAGCTCCTTCTGATAATTTCTATCACAGAAATTATTTTGATAAAGGCTTTTTTTTACAATTACTTGTAATCTTAAAATTAATAATGGGCAAATTTAGACACATGATTAATGATTAATTTTAACACGTATGGCACTTTGTTTTTTTAAGGAGTGTTGGTGTGGGTGCTCATGAGGGTTTTATTCTACTGTTCTGATTATCTTCGTTATCCCACTATTATGAAACACTCTGTGAGCTTTCTCTAATTGGGTTTTAGGGATCTGAAGCAGCACATCTGGTGTTTGATGGAGTTCACCACTGGAAAGTTGTCGTGTTATGGGCAAAACTTGGTCTCAGCCTGGCTTTGAGCTGCTGCTTTCCTCTCCAGCTTTCATCTCTGTGTAGTTCAAGCAGGACTGGCTTTGTTCTTAGCCCTTGTACTCAGCCAGAGCATGGAGACAAATCCCCAGCTTCAGAGCACTTTCAGATCTCTGTCACAGAACCACAGGGAAATTTAGGCTGGAATGGACATCACGAGGACATCTGCTTCACCCCCAGCCCAGGACAGAGCCAGCTTTGAAGTGAGATCCATTTGGAAGCTCAGTCCAGTGGCTCAGTTGCTCCTCTAGCCAAGCTTTCAGCATTTCAAAGCCTGGAGACTCCACAGACTCCCTGGGCTTCTTTCCATGTTAAACCACTTGCACTGGGAGCAGTTTTACCCCAGACTGAGCAGCTTCCCCTGCTTTAGGAGGTGTCCATTGCCTGCAGCCATGGCAGTGCCACCTCTGAGCACAGTCTGTCTCTCTTCCCCTACACAAATTTCCTCTCAACCCTCATTGCTCCATTTCTTTCCAGGCTTTTATCTCCATCCCCCACAGGCAATTCCTTGGTGCCTCAGCAGCCAGGCTGGCAAGGATGGACTTGCCCCAGAGCTCTTCTCTGCCTGGTTATTTACTATTAAATAGACCTTTATGGTTCCCTTCCCCTCCTAGGAAATACCTGGACATGCTTTTCTAATTTTGCTTCCATTAGGGAGGAGAGGAACAGATCAGTTCCCCACTTTATACTGCAATGGGGTCTGCATGAGGATAAAATAATCTTTGCCCATTGTGCTGCTGAAACCTGGGACCAGCTTACAGCCTGATTTCTCAGTCCATGAGGGTGACTCCTCTTTTCTCATCCTACCCCTTGTGCCTGAAATCACCTGCACAGGCACAGATTAATCCTGGCCTCTCATTGTGCAGAGTTTGGACAGGAACAAGTCAGCATTCAGGAATAGCAGAAATTTTTTTAGAGCACCTTTATTCCTCCTGGATTAGTACAGCATCCTTATCAACAAAATATTTCTTATTAAAGTTCAGAGGCACTGCTCATCTCTTTTTGTTGGTTGCTTTCCCTCATGTCTCCTCCTGTGTTCTAATAATCTGTGCTATTTTTATTTATCATGAGCAAATAGTCTCAGACTAAATTAAACAAACCGGTAGGGCCTTAATTTGCCAAGCATTGCCAAGGGTTTTTTTGTTTAATTAAAAATACTTGAAAGATTCCTACTAAAAAGGCCAGGGAATAGTAGTCAGAGGAAATGCTATCTAAAAAAAGTAATTGCTCATTTCATGTGGGCAGCTCAGGTTAAATATCTCAGAGGAACAGCCACATTTTGAAACTCTGCAATAGCTAAACTACTATTTGTGAAAGGAAGAAGGATTTTTCTGTAATTTGATTCATTAAGATCTAAACATAGAATGCTCCTTGCTTTGCCTGAGGTGCAATAACCACACCACCTTTTTTATTTACACAACCTGTTTTAAGCCAAAGATGTTTCCAGATTTGGGGTTTTTTTCTCAGTTATGATGTTATGGTAATTAAAAACAATATTTCAGGGAGAGTCTGAACATTCTGAAGGTGTAGTTTATATAGAGTAAGGAGCAAGTAAGTAAAATGATTCATAACTAGAGCTGTACATCAAATATTTTCTGGGAATTTTACAAAATATTTAAGAATATATTTAAGTGTGTTTATAATGATTTGGTGTCTGTGGAGCAGGAGCCCAGCTTTGCCGTCTGTATCTCCTCCAATCCATTTCTGCCACCCTGGCAAGCACAGAACCTCTCAGCAAACATTTCAGGATTGCTTTTCCCAGGATTAGTGGACTGGCTTGGGGACCTATTTGCTTCTGGTTGTGCATTTTCAGACAGATTTATAATACAATATGTATTTAATGGAAAAGGAGAATGGCAGAGATAGAAAACGACCCAACCCCAGGTGGGTCAGGGTGAATTTGAACACTTGCTTTGTTATTTTAAAGGGCTTTTCCAACCTAAACAATTCTGTGATTTATCAGCATGTTATCCTGGAATAACAGGGTAACACTTGCACTGGCAGTGATAAAAAGGTGCAGGTTTATTTATTTACCAGACACAGGGAGCAATGATTCATTTTACCTGTTCTTCCCACAGATGTCAAAGAGTTTAGGTCACTAAAGGTGTACCTGGCACTGATGCTGTGTATAAACACCAATTGCTTGAGATCTCAGGTCCACAGAGAGACAGAAAGATCAGGGGAAAAAAAAGGAAATGATGCTAAAATGTAAAATACAACCAGTTCTGGGCTGGTGACACCCTGGTAGGGCAGTTCTTCACCTTGGACAGAGATCAAGGTTGCCGTGGACTCCCCTTCTCCATGGGCACTTTTGCACTGCTTTCTCCTTCTTCCTCCTGCATCCTCCTGTTCCTCCTGCCTCCTCCTGCTCCCTCCTCTTTCTCCGGTTTCCTCCTGCTTCCTTCCTCTTACTCCTGCCTCCTCCTGCATCCTTCTGCTTCCTTCTGCTTCCTCCTGATTCCTCCTGATTACTTCTGCTTCCTTCTGCTTCCTCCTGATTCCTCCTGATTCCTTCTGCTTCCTCTGCCTCATCCTGCATCCTCCTGCTTCCTCTGCCTTCTGCCTCCTCCTGCTTCCTCCTCTTCCTCCTCTCCCTCCTGCCTCCTTCTGCCTCCTCCTCTTCTTCCTGCCTCCTCCTGCCTCCTCCTGTTTTCTCCTGCCTCCTTCTGCACCCTTTTGCTTTCTCCTGCTTTTTTCTCTTCCTCCTGCTTCCTTCTCTTCCTTCTGCTTCCTTCTTTCTTCCTCTTCTTCCTGCTTTCTCCTGCAGTCTCCTGCTTCCTCCTCTTCCTCCTGCATCCTCACTCCCCTGACTCCACTGACTCCTGGAATTCCCCACATCTGCTGACCTAGATAAGAAGCAGCCCGTGATTCAGTGTGTATTAAAAAATAGATTGTGTGATTAATGTTTCTTGATTTTTCTTGTTCCTTGTCAGTACCTTTTGAACAATTATCCTGCTAATGAATGATCAGTGTGTCAGTGACTAAAATAGCATTTAAAGAAATTAGTGCAATGCACTAATCAGAAATCCACTGCACTGGTGCTGAAAAATTATGACCAATATAGGGCTTGAACACTTGACTTTTTCTTCCTGGCTTGCTTTAATTGGAAATTTAAGAAAATGCTTTGACCTTTAGATAGCATTGCTCAGATTATTTACAGCTCTGCTTGGAGTACCAGATTTCTTTTAATTGGTGAGAATCCAAAGCTACCCTAGGATTACAGGAAATGAGGATTTGGCCAGTCCTGTTCATCAGACTGAGGATACTGTATGGGAAACCCTTGGATGAGAAACAATATTAAAACTTGTGACAACTTACACAACACAAATAAACTGGAAAAAAATCCTAGATCCCCTAGATCTGGTATCAGGAGGAGCCTGACTTTCTATTATTTTGATAGGTCCTTCTCTCAATTCTTTTTTTATTCAGTTGTGAAGTGAATCAGCAGTTAAACTTGTTCCCTCCATTAGCTATTTGTCAGGAATATTATTCAGGAAAGTTGATCTTTTGTCATGTAGCAGCTCATCATATCTTGTAGGGAAAAGGCCACCAGCATTTTTAAGTTCTCCTCTGACCAACAATGCACAATTTGTTGCCTGTGGGTGTGCCAGGTGTGCAAAGAGGAACACACAGAGGGAATTGGAGACTCTTGTTGTGATCTCGGAAAGTGTTTGGTGTGCTGACACACCCCTTGATAAAGGGAATCCTAATGGATCTTCCAATTTATCTTTCTGTCTTCTTCCATATAAACTACCTGGCTATTATTTGATTCATCTCCTGCCTTCATTTATTTTGTCTGCTTTTATTTTCACCACTTGCCATCCCAGCTGATGGGTTTTATCCCTCACCTTTGGCATGCCATGGAACTGAAGGCTGGAAGAGATCCTTGATGTTCTCTCAGCCAAGCCCAACACCCCAAATTACAGCACCAGTTCTCTCTGCAGCTGTGAAACACATCTGGGCCAGGAAAGAACAAACCATTCCTGAAATCTTTGCAAACCTGAGGGGAAAGATAACATTCTTTTTGGCAGCTGGACACTGGCTTTTAGAAAATGTAACCCAGCCATTGGTTTTATTTCTCTTAATGCTTTCTTAAATGCTCTTTAGAGCATTTAACCAATTAAATATTCTAAAGTACTCTTGTAAAGGGAACTTTCCAAGCCTGTATTCCTTCAGCACAGCTCCAATTATGGTTTGTGAGCTGACAGAGTGCTCAGGAGAGCAGCTTAGAACTGCTCTGCTCACAAAGCAAACAAATCTTTACAGGAGTTCTCAGAAATATCCAGGCTGGGTAGGTACAGGTAAATCATTTCTGATTAATCAGTGTCCTCACTCCATTCCCCCCTCTCTCCCTGAACACTTTCCTTGACATTTCAGTGTTTATCAGTGGGTTTGATGGGGTGCAGTCTGTATTTCTAACCTGAACTTATTAAGCAGAAGAGCTTAACATCAGCAATAATTTAGGAGATGGATAGGAAGGCAGGCAGTGTTGACAAGGCTTTCTGAGCAAGTGCAGTATTAAACCCAGCAAAGGTTTCACCTGGAGAAAAAAGTACCACAGCTCCAAGCTGAGGGAGACTCGGGTGTCATTTCAGGTCGATAGCATATTTTTTTCCAGCAGTCATATGCAGTATTTAATTTATCTTGGGGAACTTGGGCTGCTTCTTGGTGATGATTATTTTTTATAGACAATACAGCATTATTCCCATTGTAAGCATGGGGTTGCTTTTTCACACAGAGGAAATAACACACACCTCGTGTACATCCAATAAGTACAAATAAATCTAATTTAAAGTCTGAATTAATGCCACGCAAAAGTGAATTGTTTTTGTTTAAATTAATAGTCTTATATCCAAACATGCAGCTCAGAGTGATACCAAACACATGTTAATGTCTCAACACTCAGCTGCAGATTTTATACAACATGATAAAAGTTCTTGCTGCAATTTATCCTTGAAAATCCCATATTTTTATGCAAAGAAAAGCTTGCTTTCTTCCTGACCTGTTCAGTAAAAATGTGATCTACAGTCTTACTACAGAATTTTTGATGAATAATATGTGATAAAAAAAAGCACCATCCGTGATACTGTCTGCAGAGAAGGCAATTAGGAGAAAAAGCCACCAAAAGCAAAAAGTTTTTTCATTAAAGGGTGAAGAAATGCAGCTTACAAAGAAATGCATAAAAAAAACCCCTCTGCTTTTTACACTTAATCATTAGAATATAGAATAGTTTAGAATATAGAATAGTTTAGAATATAGAATATATTCTATAGAATATTCATATAGAATAATTTTCATATATTTATACAGTGGCTATTATATGCTTTCAAAAATGAAGCAATTATTATAAGATATAAATTTTACAGCTCAGGTGTTCATCTACAGATGAAATAAATAAAATAAAACCCACACCCATTTGCATGCAGAGATTTGTTCACCTGTGAATCCCCTGCACTCCTCCACTAAAAGCAGCTCATGTGGCTCTTTGCAGGTACCAGCAAACAAAACAAGTTGCAAGGCCAGGATTTGGGATTTTACAACAATCATGCAGAATTTTTTTCTTAGTTGATTGAGGCAAACAGAAAAAGGGGCATTTTGACCTTAGGAAACCCCTGCATAAACTGCTAAAATGGCAAAGTTCCTCACTATATTGATAGTTTTCTCAGTCAAAGGGAATCATTAGTGAAGGAGTGATTTAGAACTGTAGAGAATTTTGTTTTCACACCCTTTTGCAGATGTTTGTCTTTCATCTGTGTTTGCTGCTGGCAGGTGGGTGAGGCCAGGCTGAGCTTGGCTGAGGAGCCCCATGGAACATTCTCCACACCAAAGGGTGCCCCCAGCCCATTCTTCTCATCACTTCCCCAGCTCTTCACTTGGTACCATCATTTCTGCTCCCCCTGTGTCCCCTCTTCTCCCAGCACTGAAAACAAGGGGGGGGGTGGCAGGCACCCCTCCTTTATCTCCATCCCCCCTGGTGTGTGCATTATTCTTGGATCTCACTGGAGAACCTTGAATACATTCATTGAGGCTGCCACTTCTCCTTCTGTGACTGATGAGCTTCCATTGCGTGTGCAATCTCTGTTTTCATTACCAAACTCTGGCCTTTTACACATCTGGAGTGATTTTCTGTCCTGACTGTGTGCTTTCCATGATTACACTCCTGCCTTGTGAAAAGCTCCATCAGCACCTTGATTTTCTTTCTTTTTTTTTCCAAACCAGCTCAAAACCTCAGCACTTCACAGGGTTTTTGTGAGCCATGAATTTCATCTTGAGAAGGTGCTCAGATAGAAGCTTTGAATTTCTTTTAGAGTCAGAAGTCCACATTTTTAACTAGTAGAATATAAAATACCTCAATTGAAGCCAAAGGAAGAAACCACAGTGCAGGTAGAGATTTTAAAAACTGAATTCAAAAGCACTTTTTCACAGTTAATTCAGAACTCCCTGTCCTCCCTGATTTCAGCTGCTGCAGGAAGATTGCTTCTAATTAGAAGTTGACTCCAGACCTGAACACCTGATTTTTAACCTGTTCCCAGGGCAGGTGGTGCAGACCAAGCAGAGCCAGTCTGGAACAGTTTGCACCCAGCTGAGCCCATTCCAGCTGGCCCAGGAGGGATTTGGATAAATCCAAACACAATAATGTTGCAGGAATGATCCAGACTGGGGAGGGGAGATGCTGCATTTCAAGGAAACACTGATTTCTCTGGGACTGTGGTGAATTTCTCATTGTGCTGTGAGATCCTGTTCAGGTCTGGGTATCCTCATGGAGCCCTTTCCCAGCACTCCTTTGAGGGGCAGAAAGACCTGAGGCAGTGATTAAATCACACAGCAAAGTCATTTGAAAGAGCAGATTATTGTTGGAAAATGTGATTTCAGGGGGACAGGCATTTGTTGTGAATTCAGGTCTGGAACAGACAACAGTTTCTGCAAAGGATGAAAATAGGAAATATCCTTTACAGGTTAAAATAATTCCAGTTTGAATCTTCCAGAAATTTAACAGGAAAAAGAAACAGGGTTAAAACAAAGGAAAGCAACATGTTTTTGCTCTGATTTTTGCCATGTACCAGTCCCCATCTTTCAGAGCAGGGCAGTGAACTGTTGACATTTCTCATGTATGAGGCAGCTGAAGTAGGAGTGCCTACAGATTTTTGCATTTACCTCTGGCAGTGTCACTGCAGAAATTTTCTAACCCACCTGAAGCTCATAATTATTGTGGGGAGCCAGCTGGGCTGGGAATGGAAAAGCCCCTGGTGTGGAGGGCTTGCTGTGCTGGCATCCCACACCCAGCACGGGGCAGACACAGCTCTGTGGCCAGCACAGACAGCCTGGGGCCACATCTGCACCAGCAAAGGAGCAGCACAGCTGCTGCTCAGGCAGCAAAAGGATTTCAGGGCTGCCTTACACAGTGTCAGCTCATAAATTCTGTGTTTATTCACCCCTGCTTGGAATGTCTCTGCTGGGAAATGAATGAGCTCTGGCAAGGGAAGCCTGGAAAGTGGGATGTGACAGTGGTAAATTAAGGTATCAGCTGTAATTTTATTCTTGGTAAACTTCCTGCTCTTCTCTGATCATTGGGAATGACTTTGGGAGATGGGTTTTTAAAACTTTTTTTCTCTCAAAACTTTTAATAAAATAAAAAAAAACCACCCACCAAACCACTGGTGGAAATATTTTTTTTAAAAAAAAGCCTATTTCTTTCTGTTTTCCTAAGCATTTCCTTGTATTACTTCTCTCAAAGGGCTCCTTTTCTATTTTCCATGTCTTTATAAATGCATGTGTTATCCATAGGCAAAGATCCAATGATAACCTTTGGAAGAAACTGGACCATAAATTTCTATCACTGTGAATGCTCCCAGTCCCTGCTGGTATTAAAGGGACCCCTGTGAAGGTCAGATGAGGTTTCCCTGTGCATCAGGCCCTGCCCTGACAGATTTTCTCCACCATCCAGAGCCTCTCTCACTCCCAGCCGAGCTGAGTCCCTTCACACAGTCCCTGTGTGAAACTGGGCACACAGCTGGCAAAGGGAGATGAATGTGAGCTGGGGCAGGAGCAGCAATAAGAAGCCTGATTTATGGGAGAAGTCTAAAAAAGCCTCCTTTTGAGCTTAATCACAAAATTATTTTTCCAAGGGAAGCCAGCTCCTCACTCTGAGCATATCCAGGCAGGATTAAAGCAGGACAAAGGAGCACCTGAGCAGCTGGGCACAAGGATGGGTAGGAAAAGCCAGGGCTGAGGCTGAAGGGCTGCAAAGCTTCTGGTGTTTGAGCCCAGCCTTGCCAGGAGGGAGCATGAGCTGTGCAGTCAAAAGGGGAGCCTGGCACACAGACAGGGGGTGTTGGAGCTGCTTCTCCTGCACTGGGACTTGGCAGCTCCCTCCTGACAGAGCCCCCACTGCTGAGGGGCACTGGCTGCAGCCTGGGGCCAGGATTTGGAGGGTTAGTCAGGATTTTGTCATTTAAAAGCTGTGGCTCCAGAGAGATGAAGTTTAGAAGTGCTGGTGATGAACATGTTCACTTCCAGCTGCAGATTTTTGTTAGACAAGAGGGAAGAGAAAGGGATCAGGGGGATCATAACCAAGGGAACTCTGCAGTGAGAGGAAAGATGCTGTCATATCCCATTTGCTCCTCTTAATGTGTTTTATTGCCTTCAGAGATCAAAGTTACCCTGATAGGGGCTGGAGCAGACAAACCCTCAGCCAGACCTCACCTGTATGGTGCTGTTACAGCCAGGCTTGTGTGGCAGGGTCATGTCTGCACAAAAAAAGCCTTTCATCAGTTCATTTTGGGAAATTCTAGTTAGCTTTCCCATATTGCTTCAGTGAGGAGGAAAACTGAGTGTGTCCAGAGAAGGAGCAAATGGAGCAGCAGCATCCAGGGGGTCCCTTCAATGGGCTCCCAGCCAGCTGTGTGGAAGTGCTGTGGGCTATTCCAGAATTCTGAAAGTGAAAAATCCCAGCCAGCCACATCATATCCCAATGACCCCTGCTAGGCTGCAGAGAAGCCTGTTCCAGCCCAGGGGAGTCATCCTTTTTTACTCAGATCCTCTGTACACGTTGTGCATGAGCTTAAACTCCAGGTCCTTCCTGGCAAATAAAGTGCCTTCCTTATTGTCTGTGGATGTGAACATCTGCCAGTAAACTTCAGCCTTCCTGATTCACAGGCCTGTCCTAATATTTGAGTCTCCTTCAGTGAATAAAAGCTCTTCTTCTGAGGGAGAGGGCTCTTTTGCCAGGTTAATTAAATCCAGCAGTGCTGCCGAGGTTGCAGCTGTTAGAAATGACAAAAGAAGCAGCCTTGTGTAAGCCTGGGGATCAGTGGAGTATTTTATGGCTTATACAAAGATTTGTAAGCAAGGAAAGATGGAAAAAAAAAATCATAGCAGGGGGCCAAAATGTCTAAATCAAAGAACTTTTTGTGGCTGAATCTTTCTGGAATCTTGGATGTCAACCTGATGGATGTTCCTCTCCCCAGCAAAGTTGTACTGAATACAATGGACTAACTTACACTACTGGAGAGGAGGCTGAGAAAACTTAATAGAAAACCACTTGAAAATTCACAGTCTCTTTGATGAGATGATGCTTAATCTACTCAATAATACTAATGTTAAGCAGCAAAATCCTTTGCTGTCCTGAGGCCAAAGTTGCTTTAATAAAGGAGAGAGAAGAGGCAGAAGATGCTGAGCCATGTCTCTCCTGCCAGTCTATCTAATTAACATTGAATATTAACTCAAATGTTAAGTAATCATCTCCAGTAAGTGATATGGAAATGAGTATGCTTCAGCTAGAGAAAATTCATTGGCATTCTTTAATATATTCATACTAATGCTCAAGTGGCTCCACGTTTTCAAGCTTCTTTCTTTCCTCTCCTTTTCTATTCATATTGACAAAACCCTATTCCCAAACATCAAGTCTGTATTCACATTTATAATACCTTTAATCCTAATAAGTGTCACCCTATGTTAGAGCTTAGTAATTTTTTTAACAAATTCTCTTACTTTTATTGAGCTTATTCCTTTGGCAAATATATCAGTTATTTGGTATTTAAAAGGTCATCTTGAGCAATATTTTGAAAATCTATCTTCGTTGGTTTCATCCCAAAATCTCAGATTACAGGTGTTCTAAATTTTGAGTTTCATCTAAACATTCCTGTCATAAGTAATATTAACATACTTTTGTGAGGGATGGAGACCAACTCCTTCAAAATGCTTCTCAGACTTTGGGTGTACATGAAAAACTGTCAGCATTTTATTTGCAGTTAGTTAGATTTGTACTTAATTTTCCTGCTCTCTGAGAAGCAATTGAATTTAATTCACAAAGTTTCATGGATTGCACAAACACTCAGAAGAAACCTAAAATGAGGGGGTTTTAGAGTTTTGGAGCTGAAGCTGGACCTCCAGTGCCTGTTTCTACTGCTTACCTGCCCAGTCTTATTAAATGTTGTCACTTCAGTGTTATTGGGCCATGTTGGAGGTGGTGTGGTATTACTGCCTTTCAGCTTTCTTAGCAGTCCCTGGGTTTATTACTCTGAGATGATTCCCAATGTCCACATTCACCCATCCTTTAACACTCATGTCCACAGACAAGGAATTTGCAAGTCTGCTCAGTTTTGATGTGAATTGCAAATTCTCACAAGTGCTGGGAGGAAGAAAGCTCTTCCAGAGAATATTTGTGTTATCTTTTTTCTCCAGGTGTCTGGCTTCTAACGTTTGCAGAAGAAACACAGATGTCATTTTGTAGGAAAAGCCTTAATGTCTATATTTGTTATCAATGGCTTTTATGCCCACTTATTCCTGAAGCCTTTAGGCAGGCTGCTGCAAGGGGAAGCACGGGGAATCCCACAGAATGACAAAATGATGAAAGTGAGATGGGGATGGGGTTGCCTTCATGGTTTTTATTGTGGAATTTCACAGCAAAAGGCAAAGAGGGAGGTGACTGCACTTCCAACAGGGAACAGAGAGAAAGGGATGTCAAGCATGAAAAATCCAAGCTCCCTTGGAGCTGAGTGTAGGAAAATAATAGAAAAGATAAGTGAAACATTTAAAAATCATAGGCATAGCAATGTGTTCTTCAGACAGGGATGATTTAATCAGAGTCCTGTGGAAATTCCTACAAGATTCCCAGACAGAAACATTTCACAGCTGTTCCATCCAAGGTGCAGGTGTGGAAATGCTTTCTTGTCCTGCCTTACCAACCCCTTATGTCTTCAGAACATGAGGAAGTGTACGGCTAAATCTCAGCTCCATATAGGGCAAAAAGAGATATGTAAATATAAATAGTTATTTGTAATCCAGATTGCTGGAAATCCCTTGCATCCTTGGCCGTGGCATCTACAGCCCTGTAATGCATTTTCAGCATAAATACAGGGCAGAAGTTAACCCAGGGTAGGACTTTCAGGAAGATCAGCAATAAATGCCCAGCTAAGAGGTCAAAACAAGCTCTTGGCACCGCAGAGATTCAACAAATCTTTGACCAACTGAGCTCCTTCACCTGGGGGTGTGTGTTGCCAGCAGGCTCCTGGAAAAGTTTTCAGTGACTTTAATTTCTTCATCAAGAATTCAGTTCTGAGACCTTTCACAGGATCAGCCCTTGGAAGACCATTAAATTAACTTTGTGCCTGGATGCAGGGATTACACGCTACGGGAAATGTTCGCTGCAATTTCTTTGTGTGGCATAAAAATTGATGAATTTTCAGAAGTCATTATCTTCATCAAACCCAACCTGTTCTCATTAGACGTACTCCAAGAAGAGCTGATGTTCATTTCTTTCTGGTGCCATCTGCTTTTACTGCTGCAGCAGACATTTGTGGGAAATTGAATATGGTAATGCTCTTTTTTCACCCCTCGTATAACAAAAACTTATTTTGAAATGCCTCTGTCTGAAAAGCAGAACAAAATAAAGGAGGAAACAAACGTGCAAGAAAAAGTTATTTAGCTTTCACTGCTAGCCAGCTACTCGAAGCAGTTTGAGCTAGTTTTGCATTTTATTTCCCAATCATCTTGTAGCAGTCAAAAGTCTATGAAAAAAGTCAAATCACCCATTTTATTACTGTTAGAGGCTCTGCTGTCAGTGTCCACTATCACCTCACCTCTCTCAACAGATCAGGATCAAAAGGGCTGTATGAGAATGCATTTTAAGCGTGAAACTCTTGACTGCTTCCACCTGAACACACGTTCAACCTGTTTGAGCTGAATGTCAAAGATTTTACTGTAAACTTTCTTTTGGGTTGTTAAATGGGGAATCTGTATTTTCCTTTTATTTAAAGGTTTCATAATGGAGGATATTCAGTACAGCTCAACTGCACCAACTTCCTGTAGCCAAGGCCATCAGAAGAATCATTTAACTCTTGAGCATTCTCATTTTCCTCTTTGAGTAGATTTTGTGCTGTGTACTCAAATGAGGGCAAGCTCTTTTGAATTCTCACAGCTGGGCTCTTTTCCATGGTTTTTATCATCATTCTCGTTCTTGTGCCAAAAAGAAAACTGAACAAGGGCAAAATGTCATTGGCTTAATTTACTGTGGTGTCAAAAGTTGTGGTCAATAATAAAAAGGAAGGAAGGCAGACTGTTTATTCAGGAAACAGGATCCATATTTTAATGGGAAAGGTGAATAATGCAAACTAAAAATGATTTATGAAAGCCTAAATAGGACAGTCTTGCTGTCTGTGACATGACAAAGTGATCATATCTGAAAATTAACTTTGTTTTAAAATAGGACTCAGCTGGGAGATGCCATTTTGAGCTCAAACACAGATTAGATGAGCAATTCCATAACCTCCCAAAATATTATTCCTCTGTGAACTTTATGTGATGGCAAACATTAAAATGTACAGTGCTCAAACCCTCACCAACAGGGAGAAAGGAAAATGATGACAACTCCCCAAAGGAAAACAGCTCAACACCAACCCTCTGCTGCCTGCAGCTGTTCCATGGACACCTCTGTGTCCCTGTGTGTGTCCCTGTGTGTGTCCCAGGCACCCTGAGCAGCTCTGGGGTGCTGCAGTTGGTCAGGGTGCAAGGCCAGCCCAGCAGGAGCTCCTGGAGCTGTGCTGGACATGCTGGGAAGGGCTCTGGGAGCTGCTGGGATTTTGCAGTGTGCAAAGAGCATTGTTAATGATGGCTTGGCACAGCTCTGGGGCTGCAACAAGCCAAGGGAGGCTTTTGGCTCACTCTGCTGATTGGAATTTGGCATTGAGGGATGTGAACCAGCTCTCTCTGCTGAAGTCTGCAAGGAGGGTTTGGTGAAGTTTTCCTTTGTGTTTTCTCTTTCATGCCTCACATTTTCCTTCTGTCTCCATGTTAATTTAACTGCTACCAGGTTCCTGCATCAGGAGCATTTTTATTCTTCTCAGAAGTGATGCATAATTTGTGATACTTTGCAAAAACCCACAATATTTTTAATAACTCCTGTTGAATGCAGAGGGCAGTGCTTCTATAATTTAGCTCACTGTATAATAAAACATTACAATGAAAATTCCTTGGCATAAGTATGTAAGAGCCTAGTGAGGAATCCACCAGCCACACTGACTGTCTATAACATGTATTGGTAGTTTTGCTTTCAGGCTAGAATTTTTTATTCAGGGTTGAGTGGCACCTGAGGAAATTGGGATTCAAATTAAAAATAAATGCAGTCTGATTTCCTAGGAAAAAAAAATACCAAGGAGATTTTGGGCTCAGAACATAGAGGCATTCATTTACCAACTGTTTACTGCTCAGCTCCACTGCCATCTCTCTACATTGATTTTCTTTCAAAATAACACCCCCCTCACCATTGACAAGTCAATTCCAACAGCAAATTCTCCTTTCCAAGTGTTCAGTCCATGTTGCTCTTGGGCTTCAGAAATGCCTGCTCTGGTTTAACATGAGGAACTCAGGGTTTCTCCCTGACAGAGCTCTCTGATTTGCTGATTACCTGGGATGTTTTCTCAACCAGCAAGAGGAAAATGAACTCCCCGTTTTGACAAACGTGATGGAATAAATGTGGGCTGGAATTAAATGAGTTAGCTCTCAGCTTTCCCATTTCAAGGTCAATTATGAAAATACTGTTTTTCCAGCCCTGAAAATGGCAGTGTAAATCCTTCCAAATTTTTTAGGGCAGTTTTTCTCCACTTTCATACCCAAACAAAATGTTAAAAAAATAAGAAAATACTTTTTGTCAGGTGGGAAATTTTAAAATACTTTTTCTTTTTCTTTTTTTTCTTGAGACATCTCAAAAACCTGGACTATGGAAATAATTATACCCAAATTTTGTATGTGGACCACGTCTTGTCTTTGAACTTACTTCCATTTAAATAAGATTTTTGTCAAACAAGTGATGTGTTTCTGGGGATCATTTTTTATTCCTGAGTTTTTCAAACAGATGTGTCTTCAGTTCATGGCTCTACTGGATCTGAGCTCAATGCAATATCTGCCCTGGATTTTGAGACAAACATTTAACTTCAGCAGTGCTTGGATGTGGAACAGTTTAATTTTCTTGACCTGCAGCTCCTGTTTGAAATCTCCAGGCTCAGCTCAAGGTGGAGCCAAATCTGAACCACCAATGTCTGAAACACCTGTGGGTTGCTGAATAATTCACTCCCACCCCAGCACACCTGGTTTGGGGACAGAGATCTCCCAAATCCAACTTCTCACTGCTTTTCTTTTCCAAACAGAAATAATTCATCACCTCTGCCAGTGAAAGAGGATGCCGGTGGCAGTCTGAGACTGTGTGAAGCTGCAGATTCAATGTCTGCAAAGGCAGATCTCATCTCAGGGCTGCTGGAGCAGCGTGGCTTCCAGGGGACCACCTGCCAAAGGATTGTCACTGCAGCAGCCAGACAGCACAGCCCTGACTGGATCCCCCAGGAATCTGTGGTTTTTTATTTCAGAAGGAATGGAGATTCACTGCCTGCAGACTCCAGAAGATCAGAAGGTACACTGCACTGCACTGCACTGGTACAATTGGCATTAATTTGTCACTGCTCTGGGAATAAATGAGTGGTGATGAGAAGAAGTTGTTTAATTCCCTGCCTCCTGCAAGACAGGGGAAAATGGAGCACACTGTTTTCTTGAATTTGACAAAAGAGCTCAGGAGAGCAATTTGGTACAAATGAAATGAAATGGTACAACTCTGGAGGTACCTGCTGAGGGCAAAAGCAGGGACAAATGGATCTGAAAGAATTGCTGCCATGATTGAAGATCTGCTGGTGAGCTGCTCGATGGAGAGCAGGCTGCACAAGTGAGAACCAGAGAACATAGAGGAAAAACCTGAATATTCTGGAGGTGTTGTGAGAACCAGTAACACGACAAGCATTAACAGAAGTGAACTGCCAGCAGGGGACTTTCATCTCAGACAGGCTGCAAAAGAGATGGGAAACAAATAAACATGATGGCAACACAACCCTTGGAGAAGACATTTTTTTTCCCCCAATTAATCTTTTATAAACTACCATTGGTATAAAAATACCTGTTTATGGTGGAAGTGAGAGGAGGCTCTTTTAGCCTAGAACCACAGCTTCAGCAATATTTGATAGAGCATGGAAAGCTGAGAAAGCTGCTGCAAACTGTTCTGGCAGAGAAGAGGGAAAGTTGGATATTTCAAAACATCTATTCCTTCTGCTGGGTTGTGAGGGAATCACAGACCCTTAATGGGCTGGAAGGACTTCATGAATATGTGCTAAGTACTCTGGGTACTTAAATATCTGGCAGAGCTGATGAAATCAAATGTCACAGAGCTCTGTGCCTCTCCTCTGCAGCCCTGAAGGTTTATTGCACACAGAGGTGTGGATTGGAGCTCTCTGTTACCACTGGTAGTGTTCTCAGAGAGAAAAACCACATCCTGGAAAACTCAGCATTTCCAGAGGCAGAGAGTCACAGGAAAATTGGACCAGAGAGCAGTGGCTGAGGGGGGATGTTTGTTAAACGCAAAAGCCTCCTGGAGATGCTGCCTGTGCCCTGGAGGAGCAGCCATCCATGGGTTAAGCACATGACATGTATGTGTGAAAACCAGACAGTAATTTTTTTTTTTTTTAATGGAGATGAAAGTTTTATTCTGTTTAGTGGAAGGCCTTTCAGAAGATCTGCCTCAAGATTAATTCCAGTTGATCCCAGACTTGGTTCTTTTTAGAGAAGTGCACTGACCCTCACACATTTCCATCAGTGAACACCTGCCAATCACAGTGTGTCATCAAATAGACACCAAATTTTTGTAATACCACTACACTTCTACACTGCCCTGCATTACAAATATTTACTAAATTAAATCCAGTGTCAGTATCAAGTGAACTCCTCGTGGTGACCCAGACACATCTAAAGCTCTGTGGCTCTGCCAGAATTTCTAAAACTGTCTCCTGTCCTGTTGGCACATCCACAGTGAGTGTGAGTGTTCCCTGCTGCAGCAAGAGCAGAATTTCAGCCACAAACCCAGTGCAGGCCACAAGTGGGACCCAAACCCCTGGAGCAGAGGCACATTTTTAATGTGGAGTGCAGGGAACAGCTGCTCCAAAAATTGGGCAGCTGAAACCAGTGGGGACCCACCTGTGCCAAGGAGCACCTGCAGCAGGGTAAGAGAGCTCTTCAGGGACATGGCTTACACAGGAATTGTTCCTAACTATATTTATTCATCTGTTTTAGGGTTTCTTTAGGGAGTTCTTTGTGCATGTGGATTTATTTTTTGTGTGTAAGTTTTATTTCCTTTAATTAGAGCATTTCAGATTTGGGTCTCTTTTATTTTATTTTTAATTATGTTCTTTTGGATGGCCTCTGTACTGTTGCTTATTTTGAAACCACCACAATACTTCACCCTCCAGCTTCCTTGGAGGCTGTGTCTAACAATACAACTTTGAAGCAGCAGTGGAAAAAAAGTGATCTCATTTTAATTCCATATATACATGGTCTGAAAGCAACAGGGATGGGATTTCTCTTTCTACTGAGTTCTGATTGTGTTAAAAAATAGCTTCTATTTCCTATGTTAAGAAAGAAAGAAAAATAAATCTTAGTGCTTTTAACATTGTACATGTTGATGCCAGCTTAAGAACAGTGCCTTTCTGTAACTTGTTTTATATAGTCCTGTGAATTTTCTGAGGGCAAGAAAAGTTCTGTTGGGGCAAAGGGAATTAAATTTTATAAGCAAGTTATTAATTTTTAAATGTTATTCTTGTGAGCTGTGTAAGAACTGAGCAGAAAAAAAGAAATCTTTTTCTTTTTCTTTTTCTTTTTCTTTTCTTTTTTTCCCTTTCTTTTCCTTTCTTTTCTCTTTTCTTTTCTTTTCTTTCTATAAATTCTGTGGGCTTGTGAAGAAATAAGCTCACTCTGCTTTTCCCCAACAGTTCTATCCCCCATGCCCCCTTTCTCTATTTTCTTCAAATCGAGAAATTCTGCTTTATCCTTGAAGTTTTGGTTGTTTGTTGTTAGATCACATCGAGCAACCAACTCAGCAGATGCTGAACATGGTGGAGTTTGATAAGATCAGAAGCTGTGGGGCAAACCAGGGAAAAACTAAAGTGAAAACATAAGCTTCCTCAAAGGGGAATGAAACTCTTCTAAGGATCCTGAGGAATGGAAAGCAATGGAAGATTTCATTTTCTGCTTGGAAAACCAACCCTAGTTAAGGATCTTTTAAAGTTATCTTAGTTTATCTGCGTATTTCTTTCCTTGGAGCAAATTTAATAATCTGTGGTTACAGATGCTTCACATCTCCAGGGTGTCAGAGTTCTGAGTAAATTGAATCTGAAGTTTTTTGCTTGTGTGTGGATGTTTCAAGTTCTAGAGATGCAGTATCTGTGTAAATGTTTCTATTTAGTTTTCATTCATTATGAGGAGGATGTTGGTCACTAGTGAGCTCAGGTGGGTGACATTTGTCTGAGACTGAACAGAACCAGGAAATATTCTGCTTTGTTTGGGGGTGGGGTTTTGTGGGTTTATGACTCCTGATCTTGTTTTCTGCAACTCCTTTTTCATTGCATTTAATGTTAGTGCTCAAGAATGTGTCTGTTTCTTTTGGATATATCAGTTTATTTCTGGATTACACCAGTTAGTGCAATAAAAGTTACTGCATTTTTCTACAAACTGCTTGTTTTAGTATTCAGAGGACATCTGAGGAGGGGAATAACAATAAAAAAAGTTGTCTCCTTCTGTCTTTAACACTCACCTTCAGGTGCTACACCAGGAAATCCAGCCTCCTCTTGATAAGGCTGTTTGAATAGAAATTAATGTAATTAGCTCCAGATTACAAAATATCAACATGTGGAAGTGTTTGTGTACCCTCTAAACGAGTGTTGCTGGAAGAACTCAGGCATTAGAGGATGCTGAGATAATTTCCACTCACTAGGCAAAGGAAAATGTTCAGGGACTGAAAATAAATGTCTCTAAAATTGTCTTAAATGGGGGAAATCTCAGAGTAAAATAAAACCATCATACTGAAATACAAACAACCCAGCTAAATGGGGGCAGAACTATTTGATTAACAAACAAGCCAAGCCCTGCTATTGATTATTGGTAGCTCTGGGGGTGTTTACCTGGAGTGTAGGTGGAGCCAGGGAGCTGAGGCATTCGGCAGGTTCAAAAGATTGCTCTGCACATTGTGATGGAAATGTGTGGGTTTATGGCTGCTGCAGGGTTGGATGTGAAGAATTATTCTGTGACAGTGAATTATTCTGAGCAGTGCCATGGCACAGATCCCAACCTCCTGCCCAGCCCCTGAGCCACCAGCCAGCTCAGCCTGGGCAGAAAGGGGCTCATTAATCATTTCAATTTGCTTTGCATTTTGTTCTATTTGTCTTCCCACCCTTTCTGGATCTTTTTTCCCTATGATTCTCAATGCTGACCTCCTGATTTCACACCTGTTGGATGATCCCAGCTCTTCTGTGTGTCTTTTACCTCACATGAAGCTGTAGTTCCAGGGGGTTGCACAGAAATTGTCCTATCTGTGAAGAGGACGCAGCATCTTGGGCACCAAAATCCTGAATCCTGGCTGTGGCAGCCAGGAGTAATTATAATAGAATGTGCAATAATAGCTATTACATGCTTGTTTTGGTTCTAATCAAAATATTAGCACAGATAACAGGTTAAATGAAAACATGGAGAAATAGAGGGCTGAGAGAGGAGTTGGCTTCCATCACTGGACTTAATGGCTAACACATTTTATTAGAAGCAAAATAAAGTTCAATCTGTCTAATATTATGTGTTTTACACATGATTGGGCATGAGAATTCCTCTGGTGTGAGGCCAAGAATCAGTCAGAGGAACATAAAATCATTTCTGCTGTTAATGGTCTGGCCAGAGCCCCTGGCAGGGGGGAGCTGGGCAGCTCTGGAGCTGGAAGGCAGCAGATGATGGCGGCATTGGCCACTGCTTGGATGTTAAAAAATAAACCCACAGTGGAGGTACAAAGAGATTTCCATTCTGTTTTCACTTTGCCTTCCCTTTTGGAAAGGTGAAATTTGCCAAACTGACATCCTGGGTATTAAAAAAAAAATTAAAAAATAACTTTTTAGAAGGTAGTTTATAAATGTAAAGCTAACACTGACTGTTGCCCCAAGCTCTTTATTGTGAGCTACAGAGCTATTTTAGCAACAGAAGCATCTGAAATCTTTGTAGTGCCAAGTAGGTCAGTTCAAATAAAATAGTGGATAGAAAGAAAACGATGGAAAATGGTGCTCTATGCCCTCAGGTACCTGGTTCTCTTTGGCTGCTTTTGAACCCACCTGCTTATTCAGCAGTTCCCTTCTGGTGCTGATTTCCAGTATTGTCCCACCACACATTTCCATTTCCTTTCTCACTGGGAAGTTTCTTTCTTTCTGACTTTTATTTCATAACCATACTGTAATGGCTGGGAAGTGCAGGTAATGTGACAAATTTATTTTATTTCTAAGCATAATAAACTGCAAACCTATGAAAACCTAGAGCTGCACTTTGACATCTTCACAAATACTGGCCTGTGTTGCTCCTTCTTAATACAAACCAAATAATAAGGGTAAATCAAAATGGTTTATGTTTTGTGTAAAGGGGAAAGAACTGATTTAGGGCAGAGTGTTTCTATTGTCCTGTGAGAAGGATGAGAGAATTTGCTGGAAAAAGTCCTTAGCCAAACTGAGGAGTCACAGAAATGGGATGTTACAGCTCAGTGTGTCTGAAATAGGTGTGAGAGAGAAGGAAAGAATGACCAGGATGTTTATTTAATTGGCAGAATTATGCAGAGAAGACAATAAGTACCTTCACTGCATGATAACTTGATATCTTTAGAAGAAATAAACAGGAAAGCTTTGTTGTGACTTGTTCCTTTTGCTGCACTTGTCACTAGAACACATTTAAGCAGAGCTGGCTGTGGCTCAGACTCCCACAAATCCTCTAGGAATCCCTTGCACAGACAAAGTGATGCCAATCTTGCTCCCAAGCTGAGAACCAACAAAATCAGCAGTGGATGGTGAAAATGTGTGTGTGATTTGCCTGGCTGAACCTGGGAGTGCTGTAGCAGAGGCTCCTGGTGGAATAGGAAAGTGGAAGAAATCAGAGGGGGAAAAAAAGACCAGTTCTTCATGACTTATTTAAACCTTTTCCCCAGTGTTTGTCATGGAAAGTTACTCTGAATGCAGAGTGGAAAATATTGTTCTCCTAGCCATGTTAAACAGATTAAGTTTTATGGTATTAAAATGCAGACCAAACACTTCCAGCCTCTTAAATGAAGTTGTATTAACAGGATTTTTTTTGAGGCTGGGGGTTTGTGTTCCATCTGCCCTGCATTATCAACAGGCAGTGTTCTACGTGGATCAAGAAAGAGCTGAGTATTAAAGCCTGAGATTTAGCCTGGGTAATCCTATTTAAACTCCTTTTGAAGTTTTATTGTTCAGTTCATAAGCATAAGTTCAGGAAAACTTCAGGGTTTTAACAACTACACAAAGTAAAGAACCGTAATAAAAGAAAGATTCAGATTTGTTCATTTACAGCTCTACATCTAAACTTCATTATTAACAGAGAGCTCAGAAAAGTAGATTTCTTCAGTGATTTTCCAGGTTTAATCAGTTTTATTTTTCTTGCTACAAGTGTCTCTATTGCTGTAGATGTGGGGTGTTCAACAGACCATCTAAGTCATGGTCTAGTTAGGACAACTGCATTTGAAAATGTTGGCACAAGTGGCTGCCTGAAGGGCACAGAAAAAGCTCACAGCAGAGCAGGGAAATGAGCACAGATTTCCAAACACTTTTCCTCCTGCTTTCAGGATAAAGGAATTTTTTATTTGTGAAATAAAAAATTAGCCAGTGAAAAACACTGACCGAAGTCTGACTGTAAACTAAAAAGATAAGAATAGTTTGGATAAAAACCATTAATTATTATTGAAACCATCTTTCCCTTCCTTATTCTTCTCTATTTGAATGTCCAAATTTTTTTCCATTTTTTTTTCATGCCAAAATCTCTTCTTCACCTTCCAGTCTGCTGTCTCATACCCATCTCTGTAGTTAACACACTGGACTCTTCCATTATCCAAGCTCCCCAATTCCTGCTCTGATCTGTTCTTTCACACCAGCTGCCCTCTAAAATCAGGATTAATTTTCTAAACCTCTGCTATCTATCACTAGAGTGTTAAACAGACAAGCTTTAATTCCACCTGCTGCTGCTCTCATCAATTAAATTTCATTTTCAGTGACGAAGAGGAAAGATGCCAAGCTTTATGGTAATTCCCATCAACCACTAATTTGAACCTGTCAGTGTAGCAGCACATCTTGACAAAGATTTACCCCTGGGAAAATCCTTGTCTGCTTTTGTGCTGAGGACAAAAGATGACAAACAATAATAAAGTGTACAGTGTTCTCAAGAGCAGTCACGGAAGATCATCTCTTAATTGTTTCCTTCTAGTACCTTCTGGAAAGCACTTTATTTTTTGCCAGACAGACAACTAGTTTGAACTGGCTGCTGGGTGGAAACAACATCCTGATATCTGTTTAGAAAAACCTCAATTAGAAAATTCAATATGCACATATTAATGTATTTTGGGACAGCCAGGTGAATGGAAACTGCAGTGAAGAACTAAAAAAAAGAAAGATGGTTCTATTCTGATTTTTGACCTCTTCAACTGGCCAAAAGGTTCCCTGGGTTAACTTTTCTAATAACATTGTCTAAGATAACCAGGAGAGTGGTAGGAGATGGACGGGTAGGACAGAGGGAGGGAATGTCAGGGCAGCTTTCCTTCCCTGCTCCCCCTTTCCTGCAATGGAAATCCTCCCAACCCTCAGCTGGGGGGGTTTCTCCAGCAGCCAGGAATGCTCACAGCAACTCTGGAGAAAAGGCTATAAAACCCCTGACTGTCCTGAGAGCTGCAGCAAAGGTTCCCTTTTCAATCAAAACAATTAGCAGGGAAGAGAAAAGCCACGAATCACTGCAGCACAAAAGTTTTTCACTCGCCTTAATTACTTTCCATAGGGAAGGCATTAAAAATCCAAACAGTCCTTGTCAGAGGGTTACAAAATGATGCTGCAACAGCCCCAGGCAGCGATTTGTGGATGGCTATTCAAACTCAGACTGATATAATGAGATGGGGCTTTGTCTCAAGTGTTTTTCTTGTGCTGTGGGGAGGTGTGTGCTCCTGGATTCCATCCATGCACAGCCCCAGTACTTGCTCTCTGTGGTTGTAATGAGTCACATTTGTACCTGAAAACTGAAGCTCTCACTTTGTTTAAAATGAAAGCTCACTGTCATTAACAAAAGCTGCATCTGGGAGAAAATGAGCCGTAGAAAAGCAGTGACAAATAATATTCTGAAAATCTCCAGGGTGGTTACCAGCGCTGTGTATCAAACAGTGAATTTGGATTGCTCAGTGCTGGTCAGAAAGGGAAAAGCTCTTTGTCAGTGATTCCCAGACATCCAGACAAATGTGGCTTCTTCTGAAAAGCACATTTTACTGCATAATGACAAGGGGCAAGTAAATGCATTAATTGGCCACTGGAATGGCTTCACTGCCACAGTCAGCTCATTGGAAGAGAACTCTTCCAAATGCAATTAAAATATCAAAGTTAACTCGGCATGAGCTTCCCAGAGCCAAGGAAGTGAGGGACAGCAGTGATGGGAAATGATTGAATTTTACTGTGCTGGGTGTGAATTGGGGAACTGTGGCTGTCTGAAGCAGAGCAGGGCCAGGGAGGGTGCAGGCTGGGAAGAGCCTGGAGCTCAATCAGAGTTTAATGGGAATTCTGGAAAATGCCTGTCCTGGCATCCTTCTCATGGGGCTGCCTGGGGGTGAAGGAAAGGCCAGGGGCAACCCTTCTGCCCCCCCTCCCAACAGCTCCATGGGGTGCTGATCTCCAAAATTCAGGCAGGGGATATTTATTAATCTGCTCTGTCTCCTTGGAAGAGTGGGATTTTAGAACAGAGGAAACACTGCTTCTTATCCAGTTTAAACTATGGAGGTAGTTGGGATTATGGAACAATGCTCTGCTAAAAACACTTTCTAGCTGAACTCCTTTTTCACCCCACATGAGCTGAGCATTGGATTGGAGACGAGCTGGAACCTCTGAAGTGCAGAGGAGAATTGTCCTAGAGGAAATGAGCCATCCCAGGAAAATCTGTGATACCTAGAGAATAAATAAACCAAAAATAATCATGCATCTTAATGGATTGTCTTCTTTTTTTTTTTTTAAATAGATGTCTGCAGAAGATTCAGGAATTCAGAGAGACTGGGAGTTTTAACCCTGACATTAAATTCTCCTATGACTGCCCCTTTCTCATTTAGATTTTCCTGATAAAGAGTCAATTAATTTATATTGCCTATGAACAACACTTTAAACAAATCCATTGGTTTATTTCCTTTGATGGACTTAAACTAAGTTAAAAAAAGAAAAGGAATAAGCCTATACCCAGAAATCTTATTCATAATGAGTCTACAATCATCTGTGGGTTATTTTTGGGTGTGTTGCTGATCAGTCTCATTATTTACTTTTGAAAACATCTTGCAGAGGTGTGTGTGTGTGTGAGGGCTGTGAAGGTGGCAAACACCCTCTGCCAGGCTGCTGTGCAAGCATGGACACAAAATATGGCTCTGCTTTATGTCACTTTTTAGATGCATTGCATGTTGCAGCCATAAAGCAACTCGTGCATTCTTCTGCTATTAATTTTAACATGTAAATGAGTCATCAAACAATGATATTTACAGTTCTGAATCTGTATTTGATTATAAAATCCCTCAGCAGAGCATGTCTATACCTGCTCGTGTCAATTTTGGCTTCCAAAAAACTGCATTCAGTAACTAAAAGGTTCCTAAAGATTATTTTGAATTCCACCTCCTTTCCTTCTGTTTATGCTTCCTAACAAGGAATGAGTATTTATTTTCTAGAAGTTACTTTGGTATCCTCACAATTTAAAGCTTCATCTCTCTCTCAGCCTCAAAGCTGAGACAAGCAGAGGAGACACCTGGACAAGGCCATTCCTGACATTAAGGTTCTAAATTATCCTGGAGGGAGGAAAAAAAATGGAAAAACAAAGTGGAAATTGTGGACAAAATGACAGTTGTCCTGTGTTTTGTCCATCAGTGAGGATCTGCTAGCCAACAGCCTGGAGCAAAACACTGCAGGTGCAGAGTGTGGGAGAAGAGATCATTCCGTGTCTTGGCCTTAATTATAAAAAGAAGAGTGTGTCTTGGAGCTAAATCCAGGTTTCTCCTGGCTGCTGTAAAATCAGACTGATAAATAAGGGTGGTTTGATGTGTAACAAAGGGAATTTAATGATCCAGATACAGACCTGGTACCTTAAAATCAAAGAAACAGATTTTTTCTAATCTCTAAGAAATGATTACATTGTTGTTTTGGTTTCCATTCAATGCATTGAAACCTGATAGAAGTTCTGATATTGGTTGATTGATTGGTTTTCTTCTTTTTTCTTTTTTTCCCTGAAAATGTCACGATCAGATTCTTCCTTTAGAGTGCTCTACCTGCTCCATAAATATCAATTTAGGCTGTGCAATAGTTCTGGTGATCAGCTCTCCTTAGTTAACCTGTGTGAATATTTCTGTGTGATGAGAAAGAACAAGATGGAGTGGCTTTTCTCTTTGCTTTATGCAACTGGGGCATCAATCAGCCTGTCCTTCTCTCTTATTTAAACTGTGGCATGGTTGTGTTTTACTGACATGGCCAGATTGTTGTGTTGGACAAACTGCCACAGATTTTCCCTGCTTAGCCCACAGCTGAGCCCAGCTCTAAAACTGACAGAGCTGATGAGATCCCAAGCTTGTGGCTGTCTGACAATCTCTGTCCTCAAGCCTCTTGACACCTCCTACACTGCTTGCTCAAATTAAGCCCCTCTTGTTGTGTACAGGAGAGCAAATCTGGTGTTTCTCATCACTGCATAGTTGGTGCCCAGTGTTCCTGGTTTTAGTCAGGATGGAAAAACGCAGAGTTGTGCATCCCACTGGAACATTCAGTGTTCTATTGAACATGACAGGGCTGAAATTGCACAAAAAGTTCATTTACAATCAGGTAAACATGAAGATCTATGGTGCCTTTTTTTCCTTTTTTTTCCTCTTTGCCAGCTTCAGTGAAAATTACTGCAAACACCTTCAAACACAGCATTTGGGGATTTAGCCTGCAGGAATTTTAAAATTGGCTGGTTCTGGCAATGAAATGTAGTGGGATCTGAAAGTCCTCCATGCCAGTCAGTTCTGTGAAACTCTCCTGAACAGAAATTTCTCCTAGGATCATTATTCCATTGCTCTCTAGCAAGTATTTCAGCATATTTGGTACTTAATCTTCTGTGTCACTGGTGAAAATGTAGCTTCTATATTGCCTTATGAGTATTTTTTAATATTCCTACCCTTATCATACCTGCTCATCAAGGCTCTTGTCTGAAAGTTACGGCAGCATTTGGATAAGTATTACCACATTCTGAAAAGGAGAGAAAAGACAGATATAGTCAGTGCTAATTTCTCCAAGGTCAGGTGAGCATATTGGGGGTGGGGAACCACTTAAAAAATCAAGAACTAAAGTATCAAAAGGACCCCTACAGGTGAATTCAGATTGTTCTGTTAAAATTACAAATTGGCAGCATCACTAATGCCATTTAGCCCCTCTGAAAAAGGCCACTAATGGCATCACTCACTGAAAGTTGACAGGTGCCCTTTGAGCCTGACCTTTTGTTAAACCAATTCCCCCTGACTTAGACTGCAGTGCCTCAACATTTCCCATTTCAGAGAGGCTGATGTAGAGTAAATAGTCCAGAAAATTAATAAGAGTGGAAGAAGTCCCCTAGAAAAAGGAGAACTTTCTGTAGTGAGTGCTTAGTTTTTTACAGGCAAGTCAACATTATAATTTCAGTTCAGGTGAGGAGTGGAATGACTCAGTTTGTTGGCTGCATAGACAGACAGGTAAAGAGCAGTTTCCAGTGAAAGATGTTTCTTGAGCAACACATTTTTCTGTTCAAAATAAAGTCTGTAAACATTCATGGGCTGAGCTTGAACTAAAAGCAGAATTGCAGCAGAGCTCTCACTGGCATGAGCTTTGTTAATTAGAGAATGCATTGAGAGGCTGACAAACAATATTTACTTTTAATGTGGTTGGAACCAAGAAATTTCATTAAGCACTAACAGTTAATGATTTGAATAATTGGCCTGAGAGAGGAAAGACATCAGTATAGATACAAAGAGTTGTGCTGGTGATAGCCCTGTAAAACTGCAGAAAATAAAGCCAGGCTTTGAGAAAAAGCCTGGCTTAGGAAGGCAAAACTCACAGTCCAGTGCCTTCTATGAGAAACCTCTGTGAGGTTAAATGTTAATGCAAGAGACATTCTGGAGAAGTTGGATCTGTAACAATCTCCAAGTAATTTACTGCCTGAATGACTTTATTTAATTTATTACAGTCACAGGGATGTTGCTAAGGGCTGGTCAGGATCTTCACAGATTTTACTTCTCCCCATTAAACCCTTGCAAAGAGAGCAGTGAGCATTGATTTTGTTATAGCATCTCATTTTAGGATGATAATCATATTACAAAATGTAATACCGTGCTTATCAGAATCCCATAACCTGTAAGTATATTTTTCACTGCCTTTCTCTAGTTTATCATTCTTTCTAATGTTTTTATAATCCTGTTTTGCAGTCTGTTCATGCTCAGAAATACACATCTGAGGAACCCTTCCATTCTTTGTGCCAAGAAGATTATCAGTTATTAAATCTTTCCAAATCTCCCTGCTTTACAATGAAATCAGGAGAGTTCAAGTTATGCCTTTATAACTCTATTAAATTGAAGACTGTAATTCTTGTGGGAAAAGATATTAACTGAGGCAATTTATCATGGAGTCTGAGAAGCAATCAGCTTCTCTGAGAACAGCTATAAATACAGATTTCCAGACTGTATAAGAAGGAGATTTTTTGGGAACATTCAAAAACGTGGGGAGTGAAGGGCAAACATCAGGAGGTGCCTCCTACAACTGCTCCTTCTCCAGACTTTTCTGCACCTCTCCTGTGCCTTTGATTTGTGGGGCTTCATTTCTTCCACACCTCTGCTCCTGACATTTTTTTTTTAATTTTATGGATTCTGATAAGTAACAAGGAGTGCATAACTTTCCTTTAGCTGTACTAACTACAGAGGGGCTATTTCAAAAAGACATTGAGGCAGTTCATACTTAGTGTGGATCACAGAAAAGAAAACCCAGTGTTTAGAGCAATGTGATTTCAGCTACTTGGGCTACTTTCTGTTCTCCTGTTCTGCAGTGCATTTTTGCTTGGCTGAGTTTCTGTATTTTATTTTATGCTCCAGCATGGTCCAAGTTAACAATGTGTATCTTTATTCCATTCTGCCCTTTGCAGTTTCAGCTTTAATTCTGAAAATTTGGCCTGTAAGCTTCAAGAGAGATAAGAAAAGAGTCCCCAACATCAAAGAGGTGGTAGTAGATGAAAGGAAACTGGAGAATGCCTTTAGGGATTAACAAGGAGTCTTGAGGAAAAAGGCCCTGAATATCCAGTCAGGCACAACCAAACCATGGAAAAATCCCTGTGAAAAAAGCAGAATTATATGTGGAAGGATGATTGCAATTATTAAGGTAAAAACTGAATTTCTGAGGGTGGTGTGAGGGAGAGAGAATGCATAGGAAGAAAAATTGGGGTTTGCCATCATCCTATAGGTGAAGACTTAATAGTGACATTCAGTGACCCTGTGCTAAAGGATTCATTATTTATAACTCTCATGAGGCAAAATGTAAAATAATAATTCTCCCTCATCACCCCAGTGATTTGAAGCAAAGGGAGTGAGATTCCTTTTCTGATATGCTCTGGCTGTGCCTGGAAAAGTTAATATTTCTGTAAGAGATGTAGCAGAGTTGTGGGAGCAGATGTTTCACTTAAGTGTGAGTAATAACAAATCACACCACAAACAAGAATAAGGAAATGCTGGCCTGCAATAAATCATCTTTCAAACAGTGTGCTTAGATAATGAGCAGATGAAAATACCAATATGGAGCCTATTACTGTATGGAAATTCTTCCTCCCCAACTTAGATTTCCTACAAGCTGTGGAACAGGAATAAGTATCTGCTACCAAATTTTATGTCCTTATTACACCTTTCTCTGGCATGTAATTAGAGAAATTGCCCTTAGGAGTGGATGGCAACATCCTGTTGTACTTTGCTGGAAGTGTAGGGTCTAAAAACTTCTCCAAGTGGCAGCTGAGAGCATCCTGTGGCTCACTGAGCACATTGAGACAACAGAACCTGAGTAAGAGCTAAAACAGGCTTGTAGTTCTTGAATGCCTCTGAGTGTCCTCAACCATTTGTTTGTCGTCTTGTTGAACCACCCCAGAATTTTCAAATCTGAATCACTCAATTACTTTTTCAAATAGACGTTAATTCATGCAATCAAGGATGCTTTTCCAACAGTGAATGTGTTTAAAGGACTTAGGGTACCTAAAAATGCAGCTCCTGTTTTTAAATGTTCTTAATTATTTGCTATATGTACTATGTTGTGAGCCTTGTGAAGGATATATGAACAATTCACTGTTTTGCGTGCCTTTAATCACAGAAAACATTTGATTTGTTTTATTCTATCCAGCTCTAATGATTAACCCTTTTGTGCATCTCACAGGCAGGGCATCCAAGGGAAGGAGCTCAACCTGAGGTAGTAAATGAAATATTTTATAGAAAGTTACCCTGAAACGAGCTGAGCCTGCAGCAAATCAGACTTGAGTGTGTGAAAAGAGTGGTCTGCTAATGAGGAAATGCTGGAAGGGAGTATAGTGACACATTTTGTGCAGCCGGAAAAGGAACAGACAGGTGGGGGGCTGCTGGATTAGGAAAACCAGAAAAGCTTTGGCAGAGAACAAGCATTAGGAGCTTGGTAGGTGGGAGATGTGCAGCCACTGAAGATGAGGAGGTTACTCCCTGCTCAGCTGTAGGTCGAGGTTTCATCTCAGTCCTTGCATTTTGCCTCCCTGCTTGGCCCTTCTTCACTTCAGAGGGAGTCAGGAAAGACTTCAGTTTTACCCTCTGGGAGTGCTGGGCAAAGCTGAGAGGTTTAATAGTGTGATTTGCTCATGTTTCTGGAGTGCACTTTGATTTTTCTGTAACTATCCATGGCCCCACGATGCCATCAAAGCTTTGTGTCACCCCGGTCTCATCACTGGTGAAATTGCTGACACTCAGCTTCTCACAGGGTGCAGTTCTACTGCAGCTTGTAAAAGTCCAGGCTTAACTGGAGTGGGGAGGTCCCTTCAAGCCTGAAAAATGGATGAGGTTTACAATCAAAAATGTCCTCACAGAGAGCTCTTTATCAAAGCTCAGTTCACTGCAGGCTGCAAAGGCCAACTGCTGAGGGGTTTCCTTTGGCTGGACATCCTGGGAGAAGAAAACTGCCTCGCAAAAAATCAGCTTCAGGAATTATTTCAAGGAAATACCAAAGCAATCCAAAACACACTCTTCATGGGTTATTACATTACAGTAAAAACGTTAGTCCTGCACAGATCATTATTCCAGCATTAGCTTAATGCCATCAGTTAATGAAGACACATCCATGCAGCTCTCAGATGGGTTTCACTGGGCTGCCCACGCCCACAGACAACAGATGCAATTGAAATGCTGCCAAAGTCATCATCCTTGTGACAAAGCTTTATAAGTGTCTTTTTGGTAGTGGAAGATAGTTTTAATTTTACCCACATGGGTGTTTGCTTCCCACTAACCCTAATTTTGCCCATAGCATCAAGATAGGAAACATCCTATCATAAATAATTTACTGTTCTTGCAATATTACCCCTTTTCTCTTTCCTTTTTTCAGGAAGGGGTGTGTATCATGTCCCTGATAAGGAGGAAATTAAATAGAAAAGGAATAAGCATCCAAACTATGACAGCCCTCTAGTGAAATTATTATGCTAATTTTTAATTATTTTTTTTCACTTTGCAACCCCTTGGGACTACAATGTTTCAACAGCAGCTTATCAGATAAAATAAATCTCCTAACCAATTCTGCAAACTGAAGATTTAGCATCTTTCTACCAATACTGTATATTTTTATCAAATAACTGAGTTCAATCTTATTCCATTTTATTATAGGGAGGTTATGATTCATAGTGGAAAAGATACAAATTAATTACTCGCTCCTTGGGACTGTTTCAGTGGATAGAAGAGTTCCTTTCATTATTTAAAGAAACTGGTTAACATTTGCTCCATTTGTTAATAGCACAGAATGGCACTGGAAAACACTGAGAATTTCAGCAGCTCCTGCATGTCTGATACCATTTCAGGCACCACAAAGAGCCCTGAGGCAGATTTTTGTCAGCTGTAGCAAATCCCCCTCACCTCCCAGCCTACCCCAAGAATTTCTGCCCAGCCAGTAGAATAAAATAAAATGCTTAAGCATTAAAAAAAGTTTCAACACAGTTTGACTCTGAATTGTCTCAGAAATCAAAATCTGCTGACTGATTTTCAAAATAGACTTCTCTTCAATATTCAAATAGAGATGAAATCACAATGGACACAAACTCAAGACACTGTCCATCACCCATGGGCTTTAGCCAATATTTCTAATTATATTTTCATCTGTTAGTCTTTTTCCTGATGTTGTCCCTTCTGCAAAGGAGTTCATGATTTTGGATTCATGTCTATGGATGATGTCCTACAAAGAGGTCAGGCTACCTTTTAAAAGCATTTACAGAAGTTTTCAGGACATAAGTCTCCTGGAGACCACTTAGGACCCACTGGACATCATGGAATGAAATCAAAGGTTTGAAATTCCTACTCCCTGTATGTAAATTACTCTGAGTCACCCTTTAAAAACTGAACCTCTGACAATTGTTTAGCAAAAAACTGACACTCTGAATGTGTGCTGCTCTTAGCTTGAGATTGAACAGAAGCCTTCTCCCATCTCTGCCAATGCTTCCAGCAAAATCTGGGACTGGACAGAGCAGAGCAGCTCTCAAGGTCACTCCAGATCGACAGTGCAGCACCTTTCAGAAGGAATACACTGATTTTTTTTTCAAAACTTCAACCAAGCAATTTAATAAAGAACTGTGTGCTGCTTGGGGATGTAGAACTGCTCTTTTTGTGAAGGTTATGGAGGCATTTCTAGAGAACTTACAAGCCTATTTGGACATTGTCGTGAGCAATAAAAAAAAATGCTTGGGTTTTGGAGGGTCACTTGCTGACTTTATGTGCAAAATAGAGCAGGAAAAAAAAAGCAGACATATTCATATATTTTTAGAAACATTTATCACAACTAGATGGGACTGAAATTTCATTCTCTAGTCCTTTCTCTTCTTTTCCTTTCCATTTCTGCTTTGCTCCCAGTTTCTGATATTTCTTTCATTTTTCTTTGACTTTTAGAAGACCTACCATATAAAATCCCAAGAGCAACAAAACATAGCAAAACCCAAGACAAGCTAATTTCTAAATCTATTTTTTCCTCAGCCATGAAATTGTGGGAATACATTTTTAATACACTCAGAGCTGTTTGTTAATTATGAGATGTCACTGCCTTTGAGGACTGCAGGAGGTGCAATCAGAAGTCTTTGCTTGCTTCGAGACAGCTTTAAAAACACATCCCTACAGTGACCAAATGAATCAAAATATGTAAAAACAGAAAAGCTACAAGGAGGCTCAATTGTTAAATCAAAGAGATGGAGAGGAATAACAAATGTGTGAGAAACTGCCTTGGGGAAAGGCTTCAGTAAATATGGCAGAGCACTGCATGCAAATATGCTGACAAAATCCCTTTCCTGTAAGAGACAGGTCAGCTCACTGTGCAATATGCAGTCTTTGTAAGGGCTCTAGTGCTGATTTTTATTTATTTTGTTCTTTTCCAAAATTAAATCTACATTTTTAAATCTTAACTCATGCCATCTCAGTAATTAGTTTCAGCATCTACCCATGCCAGTCATTGCCACCGTAATTTTTGTTAATTAAAACCAGTCATGGCAAGGGGAAATTAAAAATGCAAATGCCTCAAGTTTCACACCAGTGGCTGTTGTGAAAATTTGGAAGCTTTATTTGAAAAGGCAACAATTTTTCACTGTAATAATTGATCTGCTGCTGTTTTACTTTTGTAGCAGAGCATCAAACTGATGTTAATTAATAAGATAAATATCAACATGTAAGCTGTGTTTTGGTGAGCCAGGAGCACATAAATCAAATGCTGCTTCCAGGAACCATCCTTTTCACTGGGAGAGGGTTGGGCCAGAGCATCAGAGCCACTTCCACCAGATGTGTAAACACCAGCAGACCTGGAACAGCTGCTCTGCTTTCACAGATCTCTTGCAAATATTTCTTCTCACTGCACCTGTTTACTTTATTGCTGGTAAGAGAGAAAAGAAGGAACCAAATTCCTCCTTGCACTGATGTGAGCCCATGTTAGAAATCTTCATTCTTCTCACAGGCAAAATTATCCCAAGCAGTGAGAAGGGTTTGGTGCCACATTAGGGCTCTGTAGAAGAGCCAGGATTCTCATACTTTATTAATGAGGATTTTGTTTTGACAGATGTGCTTTGTATCCCAGCAGCTGTAAGAGGTTTGTGTTACAAGCACTTTTATGGGAAACACGGTTGTTACTCACAGCTAAACACTGATTTTCAAAGAAGGGTGGAGGTGAGATCCACAATGTAGCAGTTAACGAGGAGGTTTTGCTGTGAAGCCTCCTGCTGCTTGTGAATCCTTTTATTTGAGGATCACAGGGCATCAGATTGGGGCATAACAAACTCACATTTTTCCTATCTGTGCCACCAATTTCTTGGGTGACCTGGATGAGCTTCTTCATCTTCCTGTGACACAGTTCTTCCTACAGCAAAATGAGCATCGTGGTGATTTTTCCTTTGAGGAGTTGCACGGTGAGGAACGTTCAGTGCCCTACAACAGGGAAGCATTGTCACTTCAGTTAGAACAAGATGAACTTTTCCTTTTTAAAGCAGCTCTCTGTGGTTGATCCCTTGCTGTGAATGCCTTTGCCAGGCCATTAATGCTGATGGGCATCAGCAACAAACACTTTAAAGGATTAATTACCACTGCAGCCATATCTTGTGGGAAATCTCCATTAAACAGAGGAAAAACTTCTTGGTATTTAGGATATCAATGAGTTTGGAATAGGAAATGCTTTATTTATGCAACTGAAAAACAAAACGTTTGGGCAGCACAGTTATCTATTCCTACTTCAGAGTTCTAAGCTGTGCCATGGGAAATACAGGTTGAATATAAGGAAAAAGTTTTTTATGGGAAGAGTGGTAAAATCCTGGAATTGTCTGCCTGGGGAGGCGGTGGAGTCACCATCCCTTGATGTGTTTATAAAAAGATTGGATGTGGCCTTGGTGCCGTGTTTTAGTGGAGGAGTTGGGGCATGGGTTGGAATCGATGGTCTTGAAGATCTCTGCCAACCTGGTGATTCTGTGATTATGAACAAGCCCATCATTTCCCACCCCCACAAATTTCCCAGGATTTTGTGATCTGTCTGCAACCCAACAGTGCTGCCCATTCCTGAACCTTGCTGTGCACAAAGGTGTCTCACACACAGAGACTCGCTGAAATGAAGAGATATGGAAAAATCACAAATCAGACTGTCTTCAACATAATCAAAGATGCAAGGACTCATTTTGCCCCCACACCCTTCTGAGGACTGAGGAGATCAATATGGAAATTGGAATTTTAAAAAAAAAAAAAGGTTGCTGACTGAAAAATAATGTAGTGATACTTCTCATTGAATTCTGTAATGAAATGAGGAATGCACTTAATTATATGATCCCAGTGGTAATACCTGAAGTAATCAGGTTTCTATTTGGTTCTCTTCTTATTCCTCCCTGCCACTTTCCTTGTGTAATTTCTAACCTTGCTACAATAATTTTTAAATTACTGCCCAACTTTTAATGCATAAATAAGAATATGAAGAGGGCTAGAACAGAGCAAATATTCCCAGCGTCAAATAGTCTCACCTGTTGCAAAAATAACTTTCCTGAAAGTCACATAACTAGTCTTTCAAAAGTTTTAAACCATGGAAAATAAAACAAGAACTGAAGGAAGGTGATATCTTTTAAAGGGGAAAAATTACTAAATTTTGGGTTGTGTTTTGGTGGTGTTGTTTTGGTTTTGTTGGTTTTTTTTCAATCTCTATAGATGAGCACTTACTCCTCAGTAAATTGTGGCACAATGGAATAGTCATGTTTGTCAATACCACATAAAAAACAAGCCCTTGAGATTACTTGTGTTTAAATTACTTTACAAAGGACTACAACAACATATAATAAACTACAAGATTACATTCCAAAGCTGTCTTTTTCCCTTAAAAATATACAAGAAATAATGACTGTTGGCCAGGTAAATCATCTGCATCTATCCAATTTGTTGACTTTTACATGCCAATCAGCATTTCTAATCCCTGGAAATTTAGGGGTTTTAAAATCCGAAAAACTATTTTGCCAAATACAAAACCACATGGGTTTGTGCCTAATTTCTACAGCTCACTTTGTGTGTTCAACAATTTTACATTTCTAGGGTGTGCAAAAGGTTCTTCCATTCAGGCCAAGTAAGAGGAGGATTAATTGAGGTCCTGGAAGGTTTCTCCTCCTTTCCTGCAGAGGGAAGGAAATTGCTGGGGACAGGAGGACTGGAGCTCCCACTGGGCTGAAAAATGGCCCTGGAAGGGCTGTCACATATTTTAGTTGGTGTAAAAAAGTTTTGTTATTAAAAATGCAACTCAGAAGTTTTAAGTAGTAAGCATTAATATTTTAAAGGTACATTTACAAAAAGTTAGGAAGTTAGGTCTAGGAACTTGTGGCTTTATTTGAGGAATATTTTTGTTAACAGGTTAAAAATTTTTTTTGTGTCAAAATCAAGAATGCTTTGTAAATATCATTCCTCTGACTCTGAATCTCCTTTGGTTTTAATATTGTATAACTCATGCTAAATATTTAATTATTTTTTTATGTTTTCTGCTCTGAAGCTTGCGTGTCTGGGATCTGATTCGGGTTGATCATCCTGTCTTCAAAACAGGGATATTTTATTTTAAATTCTGTGGAGAATAGTGAACTCAAGAACTATTTTATGATGGAAAACTCATCTGCAATAACCCACTATATGAAAAACATCTCTATTCCCCACTATGTGCAAAATGCAGCAAAGAGAGACAAAGGGAAGGAACATGAAAATACGAGGATGAAGATGGAACAGATTTGGTAAGGGTGAGAAAGGTGCTTTTGGCTCAACATTTTAGATCTGTTGCCCTTGTCAGTCAAAAAGTGGCTGTTTGATTTGTATTAAAACTGAATATCAGCTCCTTCTCATAGCAAAACTTCCAGAAGTGCTGGAAGAAACAGTTTGCAGGGGAATGGGGAATAAAAGGAAGGAAGCCTCTAAAGAATAGCTGAACACAGCCTGTGAAAATTGTTTTTACCAAAGGCTATTTGCCCTGATTGGCAGCAGCTGAGCTCTGAGTCGTGTTCAGCAGCTTTGTGGGGATCTTCATTGTTGTCTTGTGCTCCTTCATCTCTCCACTTTCTCTCCATTGCTGCCACAAGCAGCCACCTGCTTTTACCTGCTGAGGTTTTGAAGATGGGAACTTTGGTGACAGCAGAGACTGTGCTTTTAATATCGATATATAAACCTTGAAAATCACTTTTTTCCCCCAAAGAGAGTTCAAGAAATATTGTTCTCCCAGCATCCATCAAAAGCACAGACAGTCTTAGAAAAGTAATTTCTCCAATTCTGACAGCCTCAAGTACACTGAAACCACATGGCCATCAACACAGACACTTCTTCAATTATATCCATTAAGAATTAAGGAACAAATAGTCCTTAAATCATGCAAATTTTAGAGTAGAAATGTTTTTTCAATTAATTCATTCTCAAGGGAAGATGAATCTATGTCATCTCCCCAGTAAAAGAATATTCTGGCTCCACATCATGGGAGATATTGTGAAAATCCTATTATCAGGGACCTGGGGGCTTTTAGCATAATGAAGAACAGAAATATCATATCTAAACTTGCCAGGTCTGGTGAAGTTTGCAGACAAATGAATCACAAAGGGAACTTTGCATTTGATGAATGTTACGAATGGATGTGGGAGTTAAAATCAGTCCTTGCCTTCTGCCCAGGCCTTGGCAGTAGGCAGTAACCTTATTGAGGAAACCAGCACCCCAAAACCCACTTTTGTATATAAGTTCTTTTAATGATTACTGATTCTATTATAGAATGAATTATTTATTAATAGAAGGGGAAACTAACAAACATAAGACTTAAAGTAAACTAATACTACACAGAAATAAAACAAAAAAAGACTACTAGTAATTAACATACAGTGCATGAAAATGGTACCTTTTTCAGTTACAGCTAGGGAAGAAATAGTATAAACTTAGGATTCAATGTATCTTACCAATCAGTTGCTGGTGCAGCACATCAAAAATCCTTTCTCTCAATTCCCAGGAAAGTAACCACAAAGCTTGCGTCCAGAACTTCGGGGAGAAGCTTCAAATACTTTCAGGGTGTAAGAGGCTTCTGCCTCAGTGATAGCTCGTGTATCTTTCATAGTGTAAAACCATGGCTCTTAGTCAATAGTTTTCTTTCATCTTTCCTCCCATCAGCTCTGCAGACTAAGATGTTGATTCTTAGCTTAGGTCTGAACCCCCCTGGCTCCAGAGATGACCTGCTGGGCCTTTGTGCCCTTGGGCTGTCTCTTTATGGCCCAGTTATCTGGGACACACAGGAGGAGGAGGTGATGGGGGTAGACGTCCTGCCACAATGAAGCAGAGAAAATGTCCCCTTGCTCCACAAAGGAAGGTAAAGAGGTTTGGGTTTTATTCAACTCACTGCCAGCATGGTGAGAATTTGGGAAAACAACCTGGAAGCTTGGATGGGTAGGATCCAGAGGGAGGGAGCTCAGCCCAAGCACAATGAGCACAAAGAGCACTTCCTCTGGGATGGAGGTACAGAAATCATCAACTCAGAGGCAAAAAGTTCAGCTGGAGTTTAATGGAAAGAAGCACTTTTGACAGAATTGAAGGTCTGGCTTAGAGTGAAATTTGTTTTACTGTTTAATAGGAAAAGAGAAATGGTTACACACAACAATATTTAGAAGTATTCTCACAATTTATGTGCCATTAAGAATGCCAGTCATGGAGCACATTATTGTAAACATATCCTGAGTAAACAGGCTTCCAACTAAATATATTCCACCCTTCCTGCTCTCCAGGGAATCCTACTCTGGAGAGCAGAAAAAATGAAATATTGAAACTATCCCCAGAGTTTGCAGCACAGGAATACAGCCACTCCTTCAGGGCTGAGCTTCAATGCAACAATCTGGAAATGTTTTGAAAGAAAGAGATAGAGGTGCAATTCCTTGTGTAAGAAAATCTAACAGAGATTTTAAATTCCAGCCAAACTGCACTCTGGAAAAAAATCTGTTTTCTTAAATTGCCTCAGACAGTGGTGTTTTTAAAGGTTATTTCCATGTAAGTTTATCATGACAAAGCTGTTGTCAGATGCTTCCAAATATTATTTGCATGAAAAAATCACTACACATTTTGTGCATTCCTGTATAAACCACCCTGCTGTAATTTTAAGTTCACAGATGCATTTCTGACAGCTCTGCTTTATGACCCCACAATGAGTGAAGTTAAAAAAATATGCAAAATCTTTATTGCTTCTGAATTTTTTCAACATTGATTGGCTCATTGGAGGCAAGCTTAAAGAGGTCTGGGAGGGCACTGTAGAAGTCCTGGAAGTCAGGGACGTCTTAGTCCTGCATTTCATCACAATTCCCACTTGAACTCACACTTCTCAAACATGAGATGTCTTTCACTGATCAAATTCCTAAAAAGATTTTCATCCCAACTCCCAAAGGCCTGTTTGGATTTGGGTGGGACTTGAACATGTGTCTGTGTGTGGTTTTCGGTGATTTTTTGTTTTTAATTGTCTTTGCTTCTCTTGTGCTGAAGATAGGAAAGTCAGAACTGGAAAGGTAAATAAAAATACATAAAATTGAGTATGGGAACTTTGCCACAGTGTGGAGGGCCTCAAAGTCAATTTATCATGACTGAAGCCAGTCAAAATCTCTCCTGCAAATATGAGAATGAACTAGGACAGCAGATACTATGATTTTTCTGACATCCACTGCCTGCTGGAAAAGCAGTTTCATGTTTTAAGGAATCATCTTTAAGGAAGAGGATGTGAACATTGCAGAAAATCACCAGTAAAGCAAAGCCATAACCTCTCTCTTCACTACTTTCACTAAAGGGAAAAAACAGATGGATGCTGCTAATGCTACAGAACATAAACCAACATTTACAGCTCAGACAGGGCTGTAAAGAAATACATTTTATTCATGGTTGGCGAGGCAGGGTTCTGATCTTTACTAGAAGATCTATTTTTTTCAAATGGATTTTTCAGAGGATGATTTTCATATATATGGATACATGGTATTTGTCTGTTAATGGATTCAGTATTTCAGCCAAGTCATTTCCTATCCTGCAGACACTTCTAAGGACAGGACACTTAATATGTCAAAAGTGATGGGCCTTATGAGGATTTTTACTTTTACATTGCCTTTATCTGTGATCATAAAACCTGCTTTTTCAGTACTATCTCCAAGTCAGATCAAATATTTATTGCACTTATGGGAAATATTTACGTAAGCTCTTTAAAACCTGAAATCTGAAAAAGTATTAAGACTCATTTGATTTCTTTTTGTAACTCAGTGGCCCCTGAGAAACAGTTTAAAGTGTGAAAAGCAGCCTTGAAGAAGCTTTTGTGTTCTACCTTCAGTGCAATGACCACAGATTTTTCTCTTTCCTGTGGTTCCCAGACTTTAATTGCTGTCAACAAGAGCCACAACCTGTAAAGCATCATCACTGAACCAGCTGCAGAAGCTGATTTTAAAAATACTTTTATGTAATATTTTGATTCCAGCAGCTGTGTAGAATCACTCTCTGACACAAATCTGTGTATTTTTTTCTGCTTCCAACACACAGATTGCATTAGATGATTTTGTTCTGCCAGACTGCTCCATGATATTCTGCTTCTTAAAGACTGGCTCCTTGGTGATCATTCTTTCTTTTATTGAAGCTGGAAAAGTGGAAAATCCCAAATCAAGTTGTCTGGGAACTGTGGTGCACTTAAACCTCATGTTCCAAAAACTGCATCTTTTCTTCCTGCCTGTGATCAATTTATAATTACTCCAGAGGAAAGAGAAATCATGCACAGCTAGAGAGAAGTCACAGGTTGTCTGTGCTGAGATGGAAAGCAAGCTTTGTGCATCATATTGATGGAATTGTCATGGAACTTCTATTTTTTACTCCTGTTTACCTGCCAGGCTCAGGCCCTCCACCTAATATACGAAAGGAGATAAGTTGTTGTTTTGTTTTTTGTAGTGTTTTATGTTTTTACTTTTGTAGTAAAAGTTTTTATGTATTTTTTATAAATATAGTTTTTGTATTTGTAACTGATTTAAATTATTTTAAATTTTTAAATTGTTTTTTATTTCTTTCTCCTAGGTGGAGAAAGATAATGGACTATGTTATTAATTTGTGAAATTGTAGAAGTGGTAACTTCATTAACCAATCTACAATTATCTTTAAAAAAATATAAATATAAAAAAATAAAAAAAAGCAAGCCCTTTTTTCTAGTCCTACCTGATAGTCCCTAATCTACTACTAAAAAATCTACATATTTCTTTCATGTCCAACAATACAACAATAAGTAAGGATTTTTCAGGATGCTTTACAAAAAAGAGCAGTAAATTCCACCAAAGAACTCAAATCCCACAGCAAGAACACCACACAATGCTCTTAAAATGTATTTTATTAGGGGAAAAGAGTGATTATAAAGCTGCTTTAAATACTGAATATGTGATGCCTTCTCAGAAATAACCACCTGAAGCAGCTGCTGCCTCTCAGAGGGACTGCAGGAACACATCCATCACCTGGGCAGCCACAGGAACCACTGACAGCTCAGGAGCACTGGAGGAACAGCAAATGTGGTGAACAAAACCTCACTTTAATGTCACTTTAATGCTCTTTGTATTTACAGAGGGACTTCGCCTTTCACAGCTCATCCTAGCATTTTATCTGATACTTTATATTGTATTATCAGACCAGGATTTAAGTACTTTCAGTGTCCCTTGGGCTTGTAAGTGGCTCAAAGTTTCACTGCAACATCAACCATGAGAGCACAGAATTCCCAGCCCTTTTTGTGGAGGAATTATTGTGGTTCAAGTGCCAGGCTGGTTTTTTAATTTCCAACATGCACTTTGTACTGCTACATACTGGATTCTACACATTTATTTTTCATGGATGTCTTCCATCCAGAGCCTTGAAGCAGGGCCAAGCATTGACTCCCAAACTCCATTGGACATTGGATACAAACAAGTCCTAATACAGATTTTCCCAAAGAATGTGAAAACCATTTAATGAAAACATTATACACCATGAAATAATTAAGGTTTATGCTCTCATAAGAATAATTTCTGGGCTCTATCCAACCTTAAATATTAATGTGTAGGTTATATAACACCCAGAAATTAATAATACTTTACTGGATATACAAGGTTACCATGGTTTCTGGACATTTGAATTCTTTAATTTAGTTTAAAGAACCCTGCACAACCCAAAACATTAATAACATGGATTAAAATTTTTCCCATGTGTTTAATATGCAATATACATGAGGACACTTCTATTTCTCAATATGCACTTTATCAAACTCTGCAAATTACTGCGGTCACATTTTCATTAGCTGCAGTCATGGAGTTGCAGATGGCTCTTAAAATCAGTTTTTGCTTCATTTTCCAGTATTTTTTTCAGGAAGCCTGTCTTCTTGGAGACTTCTTCCTCTTTAAACATTCATGTTGTGGAACCTCAGGTTGTCAGGAACACTGATAGATTCATCAGTGTTGAGTATCCTGCATTGTTTCCCACAGATTTCAAATCCCAACTTCACACCACTCATCCTGTATCTTACAGCACAATGTGTTGATGCTGATAAATTACTTATTAGCTACAACAAAAAAAAAAAGTCCTTTATTGTTACCTAATAAAATAATAAACAAATGCTCTGTCAGGTTGTTAGGATGTTTCCAAAGCTCTGAAATACTTCAAGCTTCTCCCCTTTAACCCATTTGTTGGATCACAGTGCCTGGCACCCTCCACGCTTACCTAAAGCAAGAGCCAGTGTCTGAACTCTAGGAATACTCTAAAAAACTTCAGGGTTCTGCTAATGGAAATTCTGATTTCTGTTCATAGGAAAACCCCCAATTTTTGAAGTCCAAATCAATCAAATCAGCCCTGGATGCTGATCTGGGATTGGCATTCTCATTGCCCTCTTTGTGCCTGTGAGAAATCACAAATCTTTCAGATCTTTTTTTTTTCTGCAATATTTCTCCAGGGACTTTCCACTCAGTTAAGGTATTTCAGGGAAGGGTGTAAATGTTCATCTGTAGAATATTCAAAGAAAGGACCAGAAAGAATTGTGAGGGCCAGAGCTCCTCAGTGATTGTGCTACAGCAGTCATGGATACTTGTGGCTAGGCTGAAATTAGAAGGAAATGGCACAAATTGGCACCACAGAAATTAAGTTTAATATGTGAAATAAATAATTCTACACTTCATCATCTTTTTGGACCCATAGAAAAAGAGAAATATATAAGGAAGGAAAATATTTTCAGACAAAAAATCACAGTAGACCACTTGAGAAATTTTTCCTTTNAAAAAAAAAAAAAAAAAAAAAAAAAGAAAAAACCCGAAGTGTGAGGCAAAACTCAACCATGCAAGTCTCTTGCTCTGGGCAAAACCTCTGATGAGAGAGAATGGCACCAGTTTTTAGTCAGGCCCTTTCAACCAGGGACACTTAACCAGTAGAAAACTCAAGGAATTTTAACTGCAGGGAGTAAAAATGGCACCATCAAGATAAGAGCAGCAGAATTTGTACTGCAAATAGAGCCCTGCCCCATAGCATGTGGGGGTTGGTTACACACCCCCATCTCAAACTGGGCTTTGGACAAGGGAATGCACAGCTCACAGAATGTGGTGGCTCAGCAGTGCATCCCAGCAGCTCCTGCAGCTCTCACTTAAGGCCATGGAAATCAAAGAGGTGCCAGAAGCTTTCACAGGAATATTCCTGCAATAATTACCATGTAAAGGAGAAACCTAAAAGGGAGACTGTACCCATCTCTACTTCAGTCCCACTTTCTCTTGTTCAAACTCACAGAAAAATCATTTACAGTCATGAGCCAAAAGCTATGTAGAATCATACTTCTCATTATTTATTTAACCATTAATTTATTAAAATGGGTTTTTTTTATGATCACCCAGGATTTTATTCTCCATATGGTCTTAGTGAGGACTATTGGATCTGTCTGGAATGAAATCTCTCCCACTGGTTATCACATCTTGGACACCTGAGAGGTTTTGGTGGGTTTAATGGCATTACTGACTGTGAAGTTAAACAGCTGAAAGCTTGGTATTTATTTTTTATACAGCAGCCAAAAGTGTATCATTATATTTGCAGAAGAGTGAGAGAACAAAGTGCCTTGATGTATTTTGCATTCTTGCTCGGCAGTGGTTTAAATTAACAACAAGATGTGAAAGAGGACATACAGTTAACCACCCCAAAAAAGAAGTAAACATCTCTGAACATCTTTAGTTCACATTCATCTGCTGTGCATCAGTCTCTGTGTTGGTGGGCAGCTGTGGATCAGAAGTGGAATCAGTTCATCCAGTGCACACTCTGTTTTCCCTCTGACATCTCACATTTCTTTTCCTTTCAGCTCTTCCAGTGATCCTTATCATTGCTCACCAACCTTTTCCTCATTTCTTCATCCCTCTGATGAATCTTCAGTGTGTATTCACCTGGCTCATGCACCCTGATTTTCACTTATCTGACCCTGAAAACCACTCCGATTCTTAATTTTTTTCAACCAATTGGTGACAGAACCCTCATTTCCTCTTTTTCTTCCCTTTTTCTGATATCTGCCCTTATCTTCAACTACCTTAAAGTATCTATTTCCTTTAAGCATTCCATTTATTGCTTGGTTTTCTGATGTCAAGAAAGTGGATGGAAAACTGCCAGAAAGAGCTTCTGTTTCTATTGTGCAATAAAAGTTCCAAAGGACCCTTACCACAAAGCCCCAATCCAACAAAGCAAGAAAATAACCAAAATCCTCCAAAAACACAAGCAACAGCACGTTGTCCAAGGACACAGAGTAAAAACACACCATTAGCAAAAAATAACTAAAATTGATGAAGCTAGTGGCACATATCACATGGTCCTCAAGTAATGACAAAGAAAAGGGAACAAAAAAGCTCTTTACTCCTCCAAACAGGTATTTTTCAGAGGAGAGAGAGATCTTTTGGGATGAGCCAGTTTCAAGAAATAAGTTGCAGTGTTATGGTGACCTGGAAGAGGCAGTAAGGGATGTGCTGTGCTTCAAGAGATTTCTTTAGAGGGGCGTTGGAAAAGGCATCAGCTGCAGGTTGTTTCTTGAGCTCCCACGTGCACAAATTCATTTGTGACTAGAATGAAAAGAGGAAAAAAGAGGATCAGCATTATTGCATCTTCTGTGACAAAGTGACACTGCGGCAGTGTAAGAGAGTGGAGCTGGCATTGCATTCTTGCCATCTCTGGCCATCTAGTGGCATCTTTTTCTCCACAAAATACAACAAATAAACAATTATAATTATTATTTCAAAGAGAAACACCCCAACAGTCCATGTATGCTAAATGACGGGCCTGGAAATACATAATTCTTGTTATCTTACTAGTGCTGTGACACAGAAAATAGGTTTGGAAGCTCCAGAGAATCTCACAATCAGGTTGGAAAAGACTTCTGAGATTATCAATTCCAACCTCAATGCTCTGCAGCCTGGTATGCACCAGTGCCAATGTCCACTGCTCCTGCACAGGGATGTGACATCCCAAGTGGCTCTTCCTGGAACGAGTGACGGCTTGGGGACAGCTGGAGGATGAGTTGGTGCCTTGTGGTGCAAGGAGCGCTGCTGCATCCCTGCTATTGAGGGTACCAAACAGGTCTGCCACTGTCTTTTGCATTGAAGAGGTACTTTGGAGCAGAAATCGCTATGGTGAAAAAAAAATGACACTGGCACCATCCTCTGACTCTCCTTCGAGATAATGATGAATTCCACTCTCAGTCTTCTCTAGACCGAACACTCCCCCAGTCTCTCTTCATCAGAGAGATGCTCCAGACCCCTCATCCTCTGTGCCAGACTCTCCAGTGGTAGCGACAGGACGAACAGCAACGGCCACAAACTAAAACACAAGTTCCACCTCAGCATGAGGAAGAACTCCTTCACACTGAGGGTGGCAGAGCTCTGGAACAGCGGAACAGGGAGGTTGTGCAATTCCCTCTCAGGGGACATTCCAAACCCACCTGCACGCGTTCCTGCGCCNTCCTCGGCCGCTGCCGCAGCTCGGGCTCGGCTCTGCCCCGGCGCTGCCTCCGCCTGCAGGGCCACGCCGGTGCCGGGGCGTCCATAGAGCCCCGAGCAGCGCCGGGAATGGGGCTGGGGTAGCGATGGATTTGATGGATCCGATGGATCCGTGCCCTGCCGGGGCCGGCGCAGCGCGGGCGGGACCCGGGACCTGCTGCTGTCCCGCTCTGGGCAGGGACAGAGCCGTGCTCTGGGACCAGCCCCTCCCGGCAGTGACAGATGGGTGCCCATTGAAGCACAGTAGGTAGAGATTAGATATCAGGAAGAAATTGTTTTCCCGTGAGGGTGGGCAGGCCCTGGCACAGGGTGCCCAGAGAAGCTGTGGCTGCCCCTGGATCCCTGGCAGTGCCCAAGGCCAGGCTGGACATTGGGGCTTGGAGCAGCCTGGGACAGTGGAAGGTGTCCCTGCCCATGGAAGGGGGTGGAACTGGATGATCTTTAAGGTCCCTTCCCACCCAAACCATTCTGTGGTTAACTTACCGTAAAGTCAGACGGGTCTCAGCAGATTCCACTTTTACTGTAATAATTGTTTACATGCTCCTTTTTTTGTCTATAAATAAGTAAATTAATAAATAAATAATAGATGCAATTAATTACATNAATCGCTATGGTGAAAAAAAAATGACACTGGCACCATCCTCTGACTCTCCTTCGAGATAATGATGAATTCCACTCTCAGTCTTCTCTAGACCGAACACTCCCCCAGTCTCTCTTCATCAGAGAGATGCTCCAGACCCCTCATCCTCTGTGCCAGACTCTCCAGTGGTAGCGACAGGACGAACAGCAACGGCCACAAACTAAAACACAACTTCCACCTCAGCATGAGGAAGAACTCCTTCACACTGAGGGTGGCAGAGCTCTGGAACAGCGGAACAGGGAGGTTGTGCAATTCCCTCTCAGGGGACATTCCAAACCCACCTGCACGCGTTCCTGCGCCACCTGCCCGGGGTGACGCTGCCGAGGACGATCTCCAGAGCTCCGTTCCAACCCGAACCACTCTGAGAGCCGCGTCCGGACCCAGACACCCTCACAGCCGGCCCGGGGCAGGCCAGGCCAGGGCAGGGCGGCGGAACTGCCGTTCCCGGGCCGCGGGGCCCCGGCCGGGCTGNTCAGGAAGAAATTGTTTTCCCGTGAGGGTGGGCAGGCCCTGGCACAGGGTGCCCAGAGAAGCTGTGGCTGCCCCTGGATCCCTGGCAGTGCCCAAGGCCAGGCTGGACATTGGGGCTTGGAGCAGCCTGGGACAGTGGAAGGTGTCCCTGCCCATGGAAGGGGGTGGAACTGGATGATCTTTAAGGTCCCTTCCCACCCAAACCATTCTGTGGTTAACTTACCGTAAAGTCAGACGGGTCTCAGCAGATTCCACTTTTACTGTAATAATTGTTTACATGCTCCTTTTTTTGTCTATAAATAAGTAAATTAATAAATAAATAATAGATGCAATTAATTACATCATTGTGAATATATTTCTTACCTGTGTGCTTACATGTAAAAGTTGGGAACGTTCTGCATGAATTCCTATGTGATGTTTTAATCATACAGAAGAAGATTCTTAGAGATGAATACAAAGAGATGCTTTGTGGTGGCTTAGGGTTCCAGCAGACAGTGCAATATTGTTTTATAATATAGTGCTTTTATGTTGCAAAATAGTATTTACCATCTGATATACATCAAATACAGTGTCTACAGAATTCAACTTAACAAAAAACCCCCTCATTCCTGATGTGAAGAGCTTTTGTTCTGTTTTACTTGTTGATGATGTGCTGTGCTCTTCCAGGGGCTGGCAGGGTTTGATTGCCTATGGATGCCATTCCCTCGTGCTTGTTGTGGATGCCAATTCTGCTCAGACTCTGCAGGTTTTGGAAAGACACAAAGCCAGTGTTGTCAAGGTGAGATGTACCTGATTTAAAGTATGTTATTACTAGGTGCTGGTGTAGATGTTATCTTCCTAAATCATTGTAAATACTTGAACTAGATGTTCCACGTGATTTTCACATAAAATCTGTTGTAAAATACGTGTATTTTACATGGGCTCTTTTGCATCTCAGTCACATCATAGATGCTGAAATTTGAGCTGAGGTTGATGGTATATCTTTCTAGAAAATATAGAGGTTATAGAATATCTAGAAACATTTGTTAGTGTTACAGAATGCAGATATGTTTCTAGGAAAGCTGTTAACATGAGAGGATTTCACATGAACATTACAAAATATCAAATGGAGCTCTTTGCTGCTGCCCCTTCTGCTCCTTCCTGTTGTGGGAAGTGTACCATTTGTGTAGAAAGTTGCTTTTAAGCTTTTCCTTCTTTTGTTACCTATAGAAAGCAACAATAGCAGACAAAACTGAACATTTACTTTAGTGATACAAAATGGCTAAAATTTTAGTTTAGGTGTGGGAAAGTGTGTACTTTCCGTTGAAGGTCCTTGACTTGAAATTGGAGAGTTTGGCTTTGAATGGAACAGGACGTATTTCTTTGATTCATCATTTCTTTGTTTGTGGACAATGACAGAATCGCTTAAGGTTTAGAGCATTGTTTGGCTGGCAGATGTGTTTGATGGCACAAATGCTATATTTATTAGGAGGCAGTCAATAATTTATGAAGAATAATGGGGTCTTAGGTAAGGGGAGTTTTGGTGGGATCTTTTTGTAGTAGAAGAAGAAGGTTGAATTGGCCATCTGCTTTAACATTTTCACTTAGCTTTGGGAACAAATTGTAGCAAAATGAGTTTTGATCCATGGAATGATAGCATTTTGGCGAGTTTTGGTAGCATTCACTGTCTTTGAGAAGGTACATTATTTCAACAGGAAAAGAAGTGCTGAAGTCCAGTAATTTATAAGGTAATTTTTCAAATCCACTACCTGAAGCTTTATGAACAGAAGTAGACTGTAAGGAAATGCCTAATTTGTGAGGTGGAAGAATGAAAAAAAATTCACTTCTACATTAAGAAATAGGCATGAGATAAGAAATTATTGTGAGGCCATGATCATTGCAGATACCTTTACATCTCTAAGAAATTTTCTTCAGTTCCTAAATTGGTTTTTTTTAAGAGTTTTTGAATGCTAAGAGCATAAATAAGCTATTTTCCCTCAAATACATCTTCTCCTTTGGCTGTTGTAACTGTGTCTGGAATACATAATAGAAAAAAAACCACCTGAAAATGGATCCATTTTAGTTGTCCGTCTGTCCAAAAAGACTGATGACTTTGCATGGAGTGGATTATATCTGATTTTACCTTTACAAAGAGTATTGAAAGCATGATTTTACAGAAGAAAATCTAATTACAAGAGAAGTTTTTTGATCTGTCACAAGAATGAGTGGATTGAAATTATGTTTGTGTCCTTTTCGATGCGTTAATAAACGGTGATAATGAGGCTTTATAAAATGAGGTGATATGGATTGTGAAAGTCTAAAAAATCACCTCTGGTTCCTGTTTCTGACCAGTGCTGCTGTATTTTGAAGTCAGGTAGACAGTGACTAATACTGTTAGAAAATAATTTCTTTTGACAGAAGGTCGTGTCTCATGGGGGAGCCTTGTAGGATCAGTGTGACTGCAGAGAGGAAAGAGGTTCATAGTGTGGGAGCACCACACAGGCTCTGGTCAGGGCTGGTCATGTAAAAATCTCCTTTTTTGTCATTCTGAACTTGGTGACAACTCCTCCCTTGAGAAAGGATGTTTTCCTTGAAGAAGACTTGAAGTTTGCTTTGAAGTACTATACATTTAACTGAGAAATAAACAGCTTTGTAGGTTTTTACAATTACAGTTACATGGCCACATGCAGATATCCTCAGGGATAGTTCTTTCTTGAACAGCAGGGAAGCAGGAATTGGAAAAATGAAATTTGTAGGTAGAGGAGAGTCTCTCAAGAATTCTTTGTGATTCTGGTACAAACATGCTTTGAGTTTATAGCTAGACCTGGAGATTGTGTGCTGTGCATGTGCACATTTGATTAATTTATTCAGCTGGGACATACATCCTGCTCACAGCTCTGAGAGGGGCAGCACCAAGGCTCTGAATGCTGCTGTAAATCTGGTTCGTGGTGCAAAGTCAGTGGTGCCTAATGGTAATCATGTCTCAGTTTTTAAATGTCATGTTTTCAGTATCTGCAGAAAGTCCTGTGTTTGCCTCACCCTTTCTGTGTCAGGCAGTAGCAGCACACAGGGAGCTGCCTAGGGTGGAATTTTTGTAGCAGGTGAATTCCCATTAGCTTAGCAATAATGTTTCTTTATTCTGTCAGCATCTGCAGTCTCTCCTGGGGCAGAAGTTCACCTGAAAAGCAGATAGCAAAACAGCTCCATGTGGGATAGATAAGGAAGAAGTCAGTGTTATCCATCCCCTTGTAAGCTGGGAGGAGTTGTAGACAGAGTGTTTCAGATTTCAAGATGCAGATTTCTCATAAGAATTGCAAATGTACAATCCTGTGCAGCTTGAAATCCCAAGCTGGAAAGTGGTACCTTGAAAACGTGCTGAAAATAACCAAAAAGTTAGCAAATTTCAGCAATAGCTTATTTTGTTATTTAGTTATGAGACAACACATAAATTAAAGATTAACCTTCCTTCCTCACCAATACCACAATATACTTGTCAGATTAGGAAAATTATGTGTTTTAGGATGTGTATAAAAACGAAATGATAATTTTTCAGCTTTCATTTGTTTGGAAGGCAGTGGGTTTAGGTTTGTGGGTGCCCACAGAACCTTAAACATTGCCATTTAATTTCCTCTAAAACATCTGAGTAAATTCTTTGTATATGGTGTATATGTTTGGATTGTTGTAGTTACCTTCAGGAACAAGGCTTGTTGATTTATGTAATTTGAGAATATCAGCCATGCAGTCATGCAGCACAGTGCTGACCTACCTTACATCTACACAAGTGATGGTAGCTTAAAGGTATGTCACAGGTGCTGTTAGCATTAACTATTACCATGCTTTTTTATTGAGTTCATTATCTGAAAAATATGAACTACGGTGTCTGTGCTATATATTTGTCTCCTTTAACCAATTCCCATCTGTGTTTTCAGGTTAAATGGGCTAAGGAAAATTACCACCACAATATTGGCTCTCCATATTCCTTACGTTTGGCTTCTGCTGATGCCACAGGGAAAATCATTGTGTGGGATGTGGCAACAGGAGCAGCTCGCTGTGAGATCCAGGAGCATTCAAAGCCCATCCAAGGTAATGACAGTGCCTGATGTTTATATGGGAGTTATTTTATGGAGCTTTGTGTACAAATCCATCACCTGCCTTTTATAAACTGTGCTCAGCTCTGACAGGGAATTTTCCTGTTGGGATTAGTAGCCCTCTGTTATGTTTGCCTGTTCATTTTATGGGTAAATGTAAGATTTACTGTGCCCTAGAGGAATGCTGTGAGATTTAATTCATTATGGGGATGTTTTCCAAGACCTTGTGACAAAAAGGTGGAATCTATTTTTATGAATGTTATTGATTGAAATAATAACATTTACAGCATGAAGTACATCTTCCTGCTCCTCAGCTGGAGTTGGGGTTTTGGGGGCATTTCAGCTATTTTAAAAACTTGTGTTGATGTTTATGTTATACTTGGTGGGTTTTAAAAAATCTGTTATATGAAAGCTCAGTTTTGAAAATAAAATGTTTGTTTTTTGTTATTCTGTTTTTATAAATCCTGTGAAAGCAGATGCAATATTGGAAGTCTGACAGTGGGCCACTGAAAATTTATTTTATTGACTGCAGTTCATTTTATTAGTTTAATTACTTGTTTCTTGTGTGTATTATAAATTGGGTTTTATTTACTGCTGACACCAATTCACTGAAGGTTTAAAGGAGTTCTGACCATGTCATTTGAAGATTCCTACTTTTTTTCAGACCAAATGAAGCCTTTTATTTTCTGTGAAATCAGAGAAAGCTCTTACCAGCTCTGAAAGAGCTGAGTGTTACACTCAGTTTCATTTTACTCTTGAACTTAAGACTGATTGAAAGAATTTAGAGTGGAGAAGACATTTGTGTCCAGGTCCAAACTGATACCATCTCAAATATTAATTTTGTTCCCTATTTCTTTTGACAGACATGCAGTGGCTGTGGAATCAAGATGCTTCCAGAGATTTACTGCTTGCAGTTCACCCACCTAACTATATTGTGCTGTGGAATGCAGACACAGGCACCAAACTTTGGAAAAAGAGTTATGCTGAAAATATCCTGTCTTTTTCCTTTGACCCTTTTGATCCCTCACATTTAGCTTGTAAGTTTATATGTATAAAACAGTGGGGCCTGGATATGTGTGACCAGGAAAATTGTTAAACTCAAATGTAAATGTTGAAATTAAAAGTAATGGATTGGAGAGAGTAATGTCAGAAATGGCAATAAGGTCTGAAAGCAAAGACAAGGAGTCTTTGGCCAGTGTGGAATCTTATTTCAGAAGGTGCTGTTGTGTGGGAAGGGGAAAAGCAGGCATGAGTGGAGAACTTAAAGATCTGAAAAGAAATATTTGAGACTATACAAAAGGAAGTGTGAAGTGTGTAGACAGGGAGCTGGAGAGAGCCAAGGATAGAGAGCCCTGTGAAATGTAAGAGGCTGTAAGAGGATGGTGCTGAGGGAGAAGCCAGTGAGATGGGGAGACCAAGAATAAACATTGTTTGCAACAGAAAGGATTTTAGAGGACTCAGTGTGAGATCAGTACCAGAAGCAATTCAGATGTCAGGGGGGATGTAGTGCAGATTTATTCATTTTAGCAGAAAGAAGCTGAGAGAAATAAGAGAGTCACCATTTTATTCTTGAATTTAGCTTCACCACTCCTGATCTGTAATGAGACAATGCAGTTGCCAGCCTTTGTGATTTTGGGATTTTTTTCTCTGCCATACCATTCAACCTTCTATAAACACTTCAGCTGCACAGCTGAGCTTTGTGCTGCAACATAAATAATGTGAATTAATGATTATTTGAGCCATGCTCTGCATGAGAACAAAAAATGGTGATACAGTCTCTGTGTATTATGTCTTTAATTTGCATTGAAAAACAGTTGGTGAGAGAGAATAAAAGAGTTTCTGCCAGTAATGCAGTAGTTTTTAATATAAATTTAATTTTGAAAAGTTGAGTTTTGTGGATATTAATTGATTGTAATGGACCATCTGCTGCTCTTTCAGTTAGAAAGTTCTGGTTTTCTAGAATGCTGAGTTTTCTATCTGATACAGTATTACCAAAGTTATTAGCATTTCTCCTCACCAAAATGTCGTTAAAATGGAATGCCACAATCACATTGCAGACTGAATTGTGCTATTTTTCTTTCTTGGTCCAGTGCTCACCAGTGAAGGAATAGTGTTCATCTCTGACTTCTCCCCTTCCAAAGCTCCTGCCAGCTCAGGGAAGAAAGTTTACATCTCCAGTCCCCATTCCAGTCCTTCTCACAACAAGCTGGCTGCTGCTACAGGGGCCAAAAAGGCCCTGGATAAAGTAAAAATCCTAATCAGTAATGAAAAGCCAAGGTAGGTTGCAAATATTTCTTTTCAGATAATGCTTTGTATACCTGTAGATTTTATCAGTGTACTTAGGTTGAAGCCTGTAAGGTAATAAGCACAACAGTATAAAAATTGAAATAAGCAGTGCATGTAGGGGTAATTTCCCATAAATGCCAGAAAATGTCAGGGCAGCCAGCACTGTTCCTAAGTGAATTGCTTTGGATTTGAGATGTACAAGAATTACACTTGTTCCATTTGAATGAAGTGCAATTTTTAAAATTACTCTATAATCTTATTTAGACAAAAGTCAACAGAATGTGTTTGTGGAAGTCAATGATGCTGTGCACTTCTCTGACAGAAAAATGGAAATCTCCAGTTACCTTATGGTCAAAATAGGGGTTGCTTGAAAAAATGCAGTTGCAGGAAAAATGAAACTGTTAATTTTGTTTTGAACTTGATCTGTTTGTTGACACAACCTGATGAAAGTTCCTGTCTGATTTTACAGTGCTGAATCAGTAACCCTCAATGACTGTCTCCAGTTGTCATACTTGCCTTCCAAAAGAAACTACATGCTCTTACTGTATCCCAGGGAAATCCTGATTCTTGATTTGGAAGTGAATCAGACAGTGGGAGTGATTGCCATTGAAAGGACAGGGGTGCCTTTCATACAGGTAAGGAAGGTTTGTTTGGGTTTTACCATTGTAACAGCAAACAATTCAATCAAAACCTTTCCATTATTTTTTCCAGTTAATTGACTTCCTTAGTCACAAATCCTGTAGCTGTAGAAATCCATGGAAGTGTTGCCTTAACGGTAACATTTTTAATGATTTACTTAAGCACCAGGAATTGTGGGTTCCCTTGCAAGTGTGCTTTGCAAAGGGTGAGATTTTGAGTCTGCAATCTAACAGCCATCTCTTTGCCCAGGTAATTCCTTGTTTCCAGAGGGATGGGTTGTTCTGCCTACATGAAAATGGTTGTATCACGCTAAGGGTTCGCAGATCCAACTGCAGCATCTCTGCAACTCCAAATGAGGAGCCAGGTGAGTTTTGTGTCAGAAACACCTGTAAACTAACTTTGATGAATTTTAATTAATAATTTAACAGCAATAATGGCCATCATGCCTCATACAGGATGGTGAATTACAGCCCTTCTAGTGTTTTGCCTGTTATGTGTCGAATTTAGATTTATGCTGTGTTTTCCCAAAACAGTTTTTGAATTCCCTGGTATCAAGTGCAAAATAGATTATATTAATATCCTGAATATCCTTTTATTGCTAAATAATACTTAAATTAGGAAGTGGCTTAACAGTCACATATACAATATTTTTTTTAATAAAGTAGGATTAGTGTGTTCATTTTATCTTTAAGAATAAAACATTTTTCAGGCAAACACAAGGTTTTGGAAGTTGTTTGGTCAGTTGGAAGAACTGATTTTAGAACCAAGAGATGGGCTTAAATTGAGATTAAAATCTAAATTGTTAAAAGTTGTCTCATGAAATGTTACTATGATTGGTCTTTTAAATCTAACAATGGAGACTGGAAAAAAGGAAAAACAGAATGAATTTTGCTTGTTTATTTTGGTTTGGGCAGCTTGCTAATTTCTAGTAAGCTTCATTACTGCCTTCCAAATTTATTGGTAAACCTGGAGTTTTGGATTGTGGAGAACAGGTGCAGGTTCTGCCCAGCTGTGGAACAGTTACTATTTTAGGTTTTGCAAGATTCATATGGAATAATACATTATAAAGACAAAGTTCCATTTGGGAGAACTTCCCAGAGCTGTGTTGTGCACAGCAAGAATGAGGAGTGTGTAGTTTTTGATCGTTTTTCCTAATTATTGCACAGGAAGCACATGGGCTTCAATCAAAGAGCTCAGTCATGCTACTCATTTCCCTCTGCTGTTTGATCACATCCCATGTTCTTCACTCTCCTCTGTTGGTGTTGGTGTTGCAGATCCAGAGCCCGTTCAGGAGCTGGTTTATGATTTGAGAAGTCAGTGTGATGCCATCAGGGTGACCAAAACAGTTCGTCCCTTCAGCATGGTGTGCTGCCCAGTGAATGAGAATGCTGCAGCCCTCATAGTCAGTGATGGCAGGGTGATGATCTGGGAATTAAAATCCAGCATTTCTGGAAGAAATGTGCGCAATAGGTAACAGAATTTACTTTTTAGCTTACTAAAGTTCCATTTTTCTCAACTTACTAAAGTTCCTTTTTTTTGGTGTTCAGTATTTCATTGTATTTTAAAGGCAGCAGTGATCCTTGTGTGTGTGGAAGTGTTTTGTGTGCTGTACATGTGTGTGAGTGAAGGAAGAGGAACAAACTGTGTCACCCAGATAGATCAGTTCCCTTTCTCTGAGGAAGTGCAGAAACTATATTTACTTTTTTTTTTTTTTTAAGGCAGTTCCATCCTGGCTGTCTGGACTAAGAAAACAAAAGATAAAATGACTATTCACATTACTGTGGGGGAGCATTTTCCTCTCATTTGGTTTTCTTTCAGACCATGTAATTTTTATTAGAAATGGATCCCTCACTTTCAGTCATGTGTAAAGACCAAAATGTGTCTGTAAAGAACTACACTTTCAGTAGGGGAATGGCTTTCTGCTGGATTTGTGTGAATTTGACACTGAGCAATAGGAAATGGCACAGCAGGTGACTGGAATATGATGGTATAAACTATATTTTTATACACAGAGCATTTGGAATTTTAGATTTGGAGCAGTCTCTCAAAATACTGAAGTAATATAGTGCTTTGAACATTCAATGTATTAAGGTTGTTTTGCTGCAATAACCCTTTAAAGTACTATGGAATAAAATAAATAACTTACTCCCATAAAAGAAATAGAATTCTTTTAAATGTCTCTAGTACCAGATTTTTGGCATAGATCCTCTTGTTGCTCATCAGAGATTTAGTGTTTTTATTCTTGCTGTTCTCAAAAATACTTCTAGATGAACTCCTTGTGCTGCATATCCAGGAAAGCTGCTTGGAATCCATATATTTTTGGGTTTTACTTCTTCTATTCTTAAGAGTTATTTCAAAAACATTGATTTTGTCAGTAGTAATGTGATATTATGAAAGCCAGGTTGGTCTGTGTTCTTTGCTGCTGACACAGAGCTGCCCCAGCCCAGCAGGACATGGCAGCCAAGGCTGCAGGGGCTGTTTGAGTCCCTTGGGGATGGAGATTGTCCCTGCATGAGGAACTTGTTCCCATTTCCTTTGCAGCAGTTCCAGTGCATCACCTCTGTATTCCCCAGTCTCCTTCTGTGGAATCCCTGTAGGAGCACTCCAAAATAAACTTCCAGACCTCTCATTAGACAGCATGATTGGTAAGAATTCCTTCCATTGATATTACTGCTGCTAATTTCTCGTGGTTTTCAATCATTTTACATCTTAACTTACTTAAGAACTAAAGGTGTTTGTTAGAATTATTTTCTAATAGGAACTCTGAAATAAAAGAATTCCTGTTTGCTAAAGAACTTACCAAATGAATCCACTTGCTGATTTAATGTTGAGGACCAGTGTTCCAGGTTCATTGTCTTTGAGGAAAAAAGGTATTTTAAAACGGAGATTGGCCAAAACACTTTCATTTTTTTGATCCTAATCTTAGAAGCCAATATATCTGACATATCCCCTCCTTGTGAAATATAGATGGCAACCAGTCTTCCAAAAAGTTCCATCATACAAAGCTCAAGAGGAAGAAATGTGTCTTGTTCATTGTTTGTAGTATTTTATTATCTAAATTTCTGTCTGAAAACTTTCTATAATGTCTCCAATTAAAATTTCATGCTAACAAGAGCTTTCATTTTAAAGCAGGGCAAGGTGCAGGCTCTGGAGAAGAGTTGAGGAATTCATTTCTGCAGGAAGTGCACCTCAAATTCCTGCTGACAGGACTCCTGTCAGGGCTGCCTCTGCCTCCGTTCGCCATCCGCATGTGCCCGCCCCTCACCACCAAAAACATCAAACAGTACGAGCCCATCCTTGCTGTTGGTGAGTGCCCTGAGCAGGTGATTCATTGTTCTGGAAAGAATAGGTTCTCTATTGAATACAAATAGAGTTGCTAATACAAAAAAAAATTTATCTGTTGATCCTGTGTAATTTATTGCAGATAGTGATTCTTGTATTGATTTAGTTCTGGGATTCTTTTTTTCTGCCTTGGGTTTAAGGAATGCTATCTGAAAAATTCCCTATAGTATCAAGTTTGTATTTATCCTGTCTTTTACTGTGCTTTTGCTCTGCTGATACTCTCAGCATTTTACATGCTGCTCTCACTTCATTCTGAATGTCAGGAAATACTGACTTCTGCAGCCCTGCATTCCTGGAATAAGTAAATGAACTTCACAGAGACTTTATTTTTGTTCTGATGTGAATTTCTAAAATTAAATTTGCAGCACGTTATTTTTCCTGGATGAATCTATTCTGTCTTCCCACAAATGTAGTTAAACTCATCTAGCTGTTAGAATAGTTGCCAGTGAGCACCTGATTTATTAACTCTGAGTTCTCCCTATTTAAAGCTGATTTTTCTGGCATCCTCTTTTAGAGTTGTGCTCTAAACCATAGGCAGTCTATCATGACATGGTGTGATGCTGCTAAAATGTAATTTGTGGTTTTCCATTAGCTGTGGCTGTTAAAACAGATGAAATATAAAGATTAGGGAACAAAGAGGTGTAAAGTGCATTTACAGCAAGGTCTTTTTAAGCAACATGCCTGGATGGCTCTTTAGGTATCCATTGTTGTGTTTCATAAAGTTGATACGAATATAAAGAAGCGTCTAATGGAAAATTGTAAGTTTCAGTGTTTCAGAAGGTTTTTGATGTAATTGAAGCTCAAAGCTACTAAGTTACTGATTTCTGATTTGAAAGAAGTCATTATTTCAGGGATGAGAAAGCAGAATTGCTTTAATGATTCCATAAAATCTACCCAAGATTCTCCCCTGGGATTATTGGTAGATAACAGTTAAAACATTTCCTTGAGGCATTTACTCATTTCCAGTAATCAAAGCAAAAAGAAACATTCCTTTTTTTCTGTAGCTGGGTGGGTGTATTGTGGAAATGCAAGAATAATCAGATTTTCCACAGCCTCTACAAAAAAGTTTGGGAAAATGTCTTGATCCAAGTGGATATCAGTGACTGCGGAGGGTTTAATATTTGGAATTTAAGTGCTAGAAATTAACATTGTTTTTCTAAAATTGTAAAATATAATAGTTACAGGTATTTAAAGAGAGAGGGAAATATCTGTAAACCCTGCATTTTCACTAAAGCATGGAAGAAAAGAATGAAATGTGTTCCTGTATTTTTTTAATCAATTTTTATAGGTACAAGCAATGGCTCTGTCCTGGTGTTTCATCTAACAAGTGGACTCCTTCACAAAGAATTAAGCATCCATTCCTGTGAAGTCAAGTAAGATTTTCATTTGAATTCCTGCTATAATCCTTCTAGGAAACAAATGCTGAAACACCTGAGTGCTGTTCCCCAGCAGTGTGGGTGTCTTGCCTTGCTGTTGATGAAATCAGGAAAATTGCCTGTTGAGTGCTCTGCCCTGCCAGTGCCTTTGCTGTGTATGAGCTGTAACCCCCTGACAGAACTGTAATGAAAATTACATTGAGAGAAATACTGGAATTGCATCTGTGCCTGCTGATCTGGGGTGCATATCAACTACTTCCAGGCTCTTCAGTGCACTGCAGGACAAAGAAGTCTATTTGGTACAATAAACTTCCTTTATTTTATAACTATTGGGATTGAGTCCTTTGAAATAATTCTAGTTTGTATGTCTGGGCTTATTTACTTTATCCCCTTGGGGCTGTAATTGCTGTTGAGATAGTTCTAGTCCTAAGTGAAGTAAAAATAATTTTCCATTGAAAGATTTTAAAGACTGAATACAGAAATCACTATTTATCCATCCTGAGAAGGAGCAGAGTAAGTTTTAAAGCTTTTGTGCTGTGTTTTTGTGTGTACACAAAGGCAGAACTTTTTGGATAACTGATGGCACAGATAGTCAAGGTGGAGCTTGCTGGATACATATTTCCAGGCAGATTTGAGCATGAGAAGAAAATATTTATTTCTAGTACTAATATTAGTAAAAATTTGTATCAGAATTTGTCGTGAAGCCTTCATCTGGTTAAGGTCTGCATTTTACTGTGCATTCTGCAAAAAGTTGAGTACAGATTACTGAGAATAGGCAGCTCTGAGAGTTCATTATGGAAACCTGCTTGGAATCTACCACCAAAATTAAGTAACTTTGTATTTGTGGTGTGATTACTTTGTACTGTAAGAGTAGAATTCCTTTCTCTTCTAAACCATTTGAATCTCTTGGTTTCATACCATTGACTACACATGAAATGATTTTAATTTTACTTTCTGTTATGCAGCACAAGAGGAGAGTCCTTTTTTATTACAGTGATTATAAAACTCAGAATGAAAACCCCTACTCACATTTCGCATGTCAAAAAAAAAAGTAAGATGGAGAGGGAGGAGGAAATAAACACACTTTTGAAAAACTGATTTGTATATTATTAGAATTATTGTTGGTTTGGGCTTTTCAGTTTGTAAGGGGTTTGCAACTTTTGAGAAACTTCAAGAATACATTGCTTTTCTAGCAAATGCCCTCAACAGGTGATATTTTTAGAATTCATATAAACTGTTTGTGAATTCTGTTTAGCCAGAAACTATTATCAGGGTCTTTGAAATATTTGTTACAGTTTTCTCAATTGTCTGAATAACTACATATTTTTGCAAGTTCAAGGGAATGCTTCTAGCGATTTAGATTAAGGCATGAAGATTCTTTTCTTTTTTTTTTTAAATTATTTTCATGGAGTGCAAAAGTTTTCCTTTCACTGAGAATTCTTACTTTACCTCTAAAATGTGGATGAATTGAATAATGCCTCTGTTTCCATTTTATCTGAAAGAACACCTTCAGGGACCATCATTATTTTAGTATGTAATTGAGAATACCCTGAAATTGTAACTCAAGGCCAGCAGAGTTTTCAGTGCTCTGTATTTAGGAAGAGAATGTAATAAAAATAATCCAATTGTCCTTTACAAATCAAGTGTTCTAAATTAATGGCCACTGAGTTACTTGGCTGTTAGCAATTGTGATTTTTTTTTGAGATTGAAGTGTTCTACATATGTAGTCATATGCTGATTTTTTTGTTGGGTTGGTTTTTTGTTTTGTTTGTTTTTATTTAGACTTTGAATCTGTGTTGTGACTCAGAGGAGGAAGAATTGCCTTTCTGTCCTTCCTTTTAAGATAGTTCATACTTGTGGGTAACCTTGAATATTCATTTTATTTATGATTATTACCTAGCTTTCACTGTTTGTTTAGAATTATGTAAGTAAATACTTTTCTGTTGAGTTTAGTTTTATTTTTAAGGAGATTGAGACAAGAAGCAGCAGAAATGCTTAAAGCACACAAAGAGGGAAAAGCAATCAGGCCACTGCCAGGAGCATAAGTGGGGGGGAAGATCAAGAAGGGGATTTTGGCCTGGCAGAAACTGGGAGCAGGAGGTCAGGGTTTCTTCAGGATAAAGAGAAATACAAATCATTCTTGTTACTAAGACAAACTGAAAGAACCATGAAATAACCAAGTCTGATACCTGTGGACAATAGGCAATAGAGAAGGTAATAAAACATCTTCAGTGCAGAGAAGAATATATTTGAGACGTGCAAATAAATTGCCTGCAGTGCAGCTTGAAGTTCAGTGGGACATTTGCAGCTTTCACTGCTACTTTTGCTTATTCTGATATTTAAACAGCTGTGACTGGAGCAGTGCTGCTCGTTCTTTTTCACTGAAGCTCAGCAAGTTCAAGGCTGCAATAGCTTTTATTTTTAAAATTAAAATCTCGCTGACTGTAACAGGAATGTCTATGGCCTGCAGGCACAACTTGGAAATTACTACATTACATCCAAATTTTAGCAGTTGAATTGAAGCTGTTTTAGCATTTACATTTCAGCTGACTGCTCTTTGGGAGACTGCTTTGCAAACATTCATCACCTCCTTAAAAAAACTTTCCTTGAATAGAGAAATTAGAATGAAAAATATCTGCCACCACTTTAGTAGCACATATGGTTTTATTTCCCATTTTGCCTTTCTCTTTTTCCTTATAATCCTTAAATTTAAGTAGCAGCTGCCATGTCGCAAAGTCACAACAATCTTCTCCCAAGTAGAAGTGTAATTTGTGTTTTTATCCACTTCAGTGCACTTCATGATTTGTTTGCATTGGAAACATTAATCAAAACAACTGAGTCCCACTCCTGAAGTAACTGAGACAAGCTGAATGTATAGAACCCCTAAATGTTTCATTTTAAAAGAGCGGATTCAGTCTGAGAAGTGGTTGGCAGCTGAATGTAACCCTTAATTCTGTTAGGCAAAGATGATTTTTATGAGGAAAATTTTGGTATTTCAGTAGGGAAGGCATTACTTGTTACCTTCATTAAAATTTGAACCAGTGTCCACAGAGTCTCAATTTCTATGTATGACAGTGACGAAAATTCTGTTGTTTCAGGTGCAAGCAGTTAGCTGAGCTGAGGTTTCCTTTTGATTATGAGTGTGTTTCGTTGCTGTAGATTTTTATTGGTATTGACAGATGGCCAGGCAGCAGCAGAGAAACAGGACTGGCCCTGGTAAATCTGAGCTGATGAAAGAAGTGCAGAAAATGCTTCAGGTCTTTGCAGGAGAATGGTGAATAACTACCAGCAATAACAATGCAGTAGGAGTGGACTTTTGCCAAAAACCATAGCTGAGTAACAGATAAATGGAAAGGTGTCAGAATTCACATTTCTTCCATTTCAGAAAGCTCCCTGGATTTACGAGCCTTTGGAGACTTGCAATGTCACCCATTACTGCAGTTGTAGATTTCTATTCTGTCGTGCCTGAAATGTTTCAATTAATTATTGAATACTTCTCATTTTGATTGAAATTAATGGTTGAACTTCCACAGGTCCTGCTGGGAAAAGGACTGGGCCCTCAATTTTTAACTTTTCTTGAGGATTAGGAATAAAACACCCATGTTTTTAAAGCTTGAGCTAAAATAATATAAATATGGCTGTAAGTTGAATGTGCAGAATATGATGGGAGTGCTTTTTGGTTTCACCCATCTACATTGCATTTAGGAACCTTCTACTTAATGCAATGTGAGTTGAATTTACTGGCAGTAAATCATAAATACTGTTATTTATCTTCCTCATACTGCACATACATTCTTGCAAAGCATGCAACTGATGTAACAGAACGCTTGTCCTGGAAACAGTTCTTGAGTAATCTGTGTTTGAATGATTTGAGGAAACCTTAAATCCTTTTATCTGTGTAAAATGAAGTTGAGCACGTGTGTATATTAGAGCTCAATTTTCTTTAGATGAGCTCCTTGATTTATATCACAGATAAAGCTCTCAGCAATTTTTGCAGGCACCAGGTGTGTGTGGGAAATGGGGTGGAGAAGGGTCTTGTTTTGGAACAGTCCCACCCAGTGCCACTTTCTGTCCCTTTTGCCCTGTGCTGTGTTTCAGGAATTGGCTGAGGATCCATCTGTGCTGCCAATATGTTCTGTGCACTGGAACTTTACATCCTTGCAGCACTGCAACGTGATTTGCTTGGGAGCTGCTTTGGCGTTATCTAAAAGAACAAAAACAAAAAAAAACCCCACCAGTTTTTTGGTTCTTTTGTGAAATCTCTTCAGGGCCTCTCTTTTTGTATCATCTTTATTTCTCCTCTCTCTGGACTGTGAGAATGAAGTCTACCCACACTGCCACCCACATGAGTATTTTCCTGTGTGCTGGGAAGTTGGAGTTGTTTGATAGTAATCACTGGTTTGATCAGAGCAGGGCTTTCAGTCCTCTCTAGTGCTGACTATCTGTGAGGGCTTTTTGCAAAAGTTAGCTATGTTTCTACCTGATTTTTTTATTTTAACCAAAGAAGAACTAATGCAGTCTAGAAAGAAAGCTGCTCTTAAATTTAGTTCAGTCACTTTATATTCACATCATAGTTGTTGATGTGCAGCTTCTTTTTATGCTTAAATATGATGTTTCCAGAAAGTCTAGAAAGTTACGTCTGTGCTGATTTTTTGAAGAATATACATGAAAAAAAAAAATACTTCAGTTCAGACTTGTAGCAATTCAGATATTTTGGCTGATATGCTCCATGTATTTCCCTCTGATCACAGGGGAATTGAGTGGATCAGCTTGACTGGCTTCATTTCCTTCGCCACATCAACACCCAACAACCTGGGACTGGTCAGGAACGAGCTGCAGCTGGTGGACCTTCCAACAGGTTTGTGTTTCCTGAGAAATCTGCTCCAGGAGCTGACAGATTTGCTGGGGAATGACAAGTTCTGACTGTTTTTTAAAATTCCTTCTGTTGTCATGACAAAATAAAGAAATTAGGAGGAGGTTTAACTGTTCCTGCTCTTCTTTGTGAAGCCACGAGATGTTCTGTCTGGTGCTCTGGAGGCAGACCTGAACCAACACCTTTGCAACAACATCTTGGGCTTATTAAAAGTTATTATTATTAAATAATAAGTGTCAGCAGGGGATTTAGAAGCAGCCACACAGGGGATTAGTGGTGGATTTTGTTCACAAGCTTCATTTCTTTCCGTATTTGCAAATGTGTTTTGCCATGGTGTGCACCCACTGTTTGGTGTGCCCCTGAAATAGTGTTGAACCATTTATTGTGGTTTCTTTCAGCAACAGGCCAGGCACAAGGTCAGGATTTGAGTGTGAATGGCTGTAAAATGGATTTTAAACAATAAAAACTGGTACTTTTATAAAGAATTGGAAAGATTAAAAACTAAATAACTGCTAAAAGATACTGTTGATAGCAAAATTGACAGGTTATGCGTGTTTTTTCCACTATTTTGGCCTCATAATGGATGATAAATGTTTGTAATGAACTCAATGTTTGCATAGTACAAGGAGGTATAACTGGGGAGATTAGACAGCCCAGAACAGGAAACACTTCAATAATTTTAAATTATTTTTTAATGTGAAAACCTGGAGCCATTTAAGTTCTAATTGAAGAGCTTGAATCTTGTAGCACATGGCTAGTTCTGAATTGCTTTATGTAAAGTGATTTTTTTTTAATTGAGTTTTTTTAAGCTTATGGAAAACCCTCAACTGTTGTATTTCCAGGGTGCTGCACAAAGAGGTTATTCTTGTAGCATAAAATTATTGTAAATTTTTTTCATATAATGTCTTTTGTTCATCTGTTTAAAATCAAAACAGAAAAGATAGGTGTATTGGGAAATTAATCTCATGTAAAATGGGAATCTGATTTTTCACTCAGCTCATAAATCAGTATAGAACATTTACAGAGAGAAGTCAGAAAAGGTTCACTATTTCTGCAGGCAACCAAGTTTTGAGTAAATGTGAATACCTGAGACCTTAGCAGTCAGTTTGCTTAAAAATGGTACATTTCCTCTTTTAAAGCTTTCAAGGAGGGCACAGCAATTTAACTGTTTGACTTTTGCTTCTTCTCTCACTTAGGAGCCCAACTTTCTATTTCAGGCCTGGGAAAACTCTGCTGATTCAGATTTACTTTGACAAAGTTCACAGTTATGTTTCTGAACAAAAATATGAAAGAAAATTCCTAAGATGTTGAAAATAGAGGAGAAAGATTTCCAGTAGCCTCTGACATAGAGCTCTAACTCATGTTCTTGATAATTGGATTTATGCATGTAACTGGCTGAAATAATTTAGCTGTGAGCTACAAGAGGAGCTAAAGTTTATAGCTGGAATTTTCCTTGAGAGCTGAGGAGAATGAAACTTGCATAGGAGATGCTGTTTGTAGGTCATTATTTATTTTAGTGATACCTATAACAGCTATAATTCTGCAACACTTTGCACAAGTGGATGGAAATTCTGTTTGGGATGAGATTATAAACTCAGGATTTACTGTTTTTTGGAAAGAAAGAGAGAATGGTTCTGATAAGTGTAGTATGGAGCTCACCATGAAATACTACCAGACTTAGTTTATGACAGAGTTAATTTCCCTTATCAAACTTGAAATCTATTAATGAATTTCTTCTTTGGAGAAGGGAGAGAATCTCTCATTGGCTTTGAGTGGAAAGTAATCACTCTTTGAATTCTCTCTCTATATTTATGTAATCCTGGTGCATCCATTTGAGTTGCTGTGCTCTGGAAGTGAGTCAGGTGTTAGGTTTGACAGTAGAGTTTACAAGGTATTTAATGTAAACTTTGAAATTTCAATAATAAACTTCGCAATGCAGTAAAATGGAATGCAGTAGAACTTTGACAATGACAGGAGTGATTTTAGAGAGGACAGGTGATTTGGAGAAGCTCTGGTTTGTAAACTGGTTCTGTTTACAAACAGAATAGTTTATGAACTATTTCCCTATTTCTGTTTAGTTTATTGACTGTTTCTGTTCTCCCCCCTGGTTTTGTGCTCCAGGCAGGAGCATTGCATTCCGAGGGGAGCGAGGCAATGACGAGCCAGCTATTGAGATGATCAAGGTGTCTCATTTGAAGTAAGTGCATCAGCCTTGGGAAGTTTATAAATGTCACTGTACTGCATGAAGATCCTCATAACATCATACACATTCCAAGAAAAAAAGCACTTCAGAGTGTATAGAAAATCACTCAATTGCATCAAGAGGAAAATGCTTCAGAATATTAATTCCAAGTGCAAAAGCTGTGAATGTTTCTGTGGTTGACTTTGTCACTTCAGGATCCAATCACATTGCAAAATCAGTAATTAATATTTTATTTCTTACAAGAATTGTGTTTACTGAACAGGCATTTTGATAATATTAGGGAAAAGAAAACCACTGAACTTCTTTCCTGTTGTGAGTTAATTCTCTTTTCTATAACGTAAGCTTTTTTTAAAATTAGGAAGTTTGACATTACAGATGGATGGTTATTCACATTTATTTAGCTTTTGTAAGTATTTCACATCTTTATAATAATTGTCTGCTGGAAAAACAGGTGTGAGATATAGTTGTTTGAAAAGTCAGCTGATAAATGACCAAATCGTTTCCTTTTGAGTCTTCATTAATTTGAGCTCAGGCCTGTAGCAGGAGCCCCTGGTCTTCATAGTATCAAAAATAATAGTACTCTGGAAAATTACTTCACTTTGTTGTATAAATGAAATTAAAATAGTGTTGAATTTAATAGGGCATTGTCTCTAAATCTTAAAAGCTTTTTCTTAATAGTGGAGGGAAAAAATTAATATCCTTTAGCTTGCAGAGGAATATTTTTGTATGTAGGAGTTTGAGAGAATTTGGAAGAGTTCAACCATATAATGTTCTTAATAATGCATTAAAAATTAAGAGCAGCCATGGGCTTAGATGAGGAGTTTGGAGAGTGTTGAGTGAGACAAGAAAGGAGAGATGAATGCAGTGCCTGAGAGGACAAATGGCTGCATGACCTCTCTATTTCCAAGTTAAATGTGAAAAGTGGTGGATTAAAGGTGTTTACACTCATCCAGCTCCACAGATGGAGACATGACTGACAGGTGGTTTAGTGTGAGATGATTTTATGCTCATTTATCCCTGGATTAGGAAGTGGCATCTGCAGGAGAGAAAAAACTCTGTCCAGCCTGCAGTCTTGGTGTGTTTTTGGTATTTGGTGCAGTCATTGATTCAGGCTGCACACGGTGAGATCAGAGGTGCTGCTGCTCTCTCTGATTTACTCCCTTTGTCTCCTCCACAGCAACTGTGCAGAACCACCTGTCAGAAATTTATAATTCTGCTAGCTTTGAAGAGAACTCTTTTCCAGACATTCTTTAGCTCCTCAGTAACTCAAGGGAATCAGGAGCATCAGAGGGGAATTTGATTTGCTCTGCTGACTCTTGTTTTTGAGGGTCTCCAGAGTGCTGGTGTGAACAACACGTGTGAAGTAAAATGCTCAAATGACTCTTTCTGGAGTAAATTCTCATTTGTTTCAGGCAGTATCTAGCTGTGGTATTTAAAGACAAACCACTGGAGATCTGGGATGTCAGAACTTGCACTCTGCTCAGAGAAATGTCTAAAAACTTCCCTACAGCCACTGCTTTGGTAAGGAATAAATTCTAGTACTCTTTAATAAATGTAAATCATTGAAATAGTACAAAATCTTTGAAAAATTTTGCATCAAATGTTACTGTAGCTGTAGCACATACAGATAAGTGCTTTAACATTTCATCTGTCACCAAATGGAGGCAGGAAAAAAGAAGGTTCTGGTGAAAAAATCTGCTCTGCCCCTTGGGTGATGGAGGGAGGTATTACAGAAAGCAATCTCCTTGGAAGTCATTCTAAAGTCCCAGTAAATTCAGGGAATAAACCTTTGTCTTTTCCCTTTTTCTTGGGCCTTTTTCCACAGGAGTGGTCACCTTCCCATAACCTAAAAAGCCTGAGGAAGAAGCAGCTGGCAGCCAGGGAGGCCATGGCCCGGCAGACAGTGGCATCAGACACTGAGGTCAGCAGTGTGGAATCCTCTGTGATCAGGTATCCCTCCCTCTGCTGGAATCCTGTGCTACTGCAGTTGTTGTTTTTCCACCATGTGCCACTATTCTATGGAACAGAATATTCTGGAACTGATTCTTGAGTGCACAGCGAGCAAAGCAACTTCATGGGGCTCCCTTGAGTTTTTATCTGTGGGACTTTGATGTACTTTGATGTACCAGGTGTGTCTGTAGCACTCCATTGGTTACCTGCTTCTTCAAGTGAAACTCTTATTTGTCCTTGGACATTTCCACAAGAGTGGAAGTAATAAACAGTTAACTGTTAAATAAAGTGTTTAGAAGGATATATGCTTTTTGTTGTGCTGTTTCTGTGCATTGGGTAGAGTTTATCTTGAAGTTCTGATTTTGAGAAAGAAATAATTGTGTCTCATTACGTTCTTTTTAAAGCTTGTTGCAGGAAGCTGAAAGTAAATCAGAGCTGAGCCAGAACATCTCTGCCAGAGAGCACTTTGTGTTCACAGGTGCTGATGGACAGGTTTATCATCTCACAGTAGAGGGAAACTCAGTAAAAGACAGTGCAAGAATTCCTCCAGATGTGAGTTCCAATTTTTCTGTATCATTGATGCTTTAATTTTCTGCTTAGCTTTGATTGCCAGAAAAAAACCAGGGATAAGCTTTGTAGCAGCAAGTGGTCACTGATGCAGTACTTTGAAACCTGAAATATGAATTCCAGCTTCAAAATCCATAGCAGTTCTGTTTTCACAATCTTA
>VZTZ01015964.1:0-14730 GCA_013400955.1 Drymodes brunneopygia
GTCCTTTGACCACTTCTTTTTCTTTGAATGTTATACTCAACCATTGTCTCACCCATACTAAGAAGACAACAAGGAGCTCACAGGAAAGACAAGCTGAGGAGTTCCTGGGCCACCTGAGGATTAATGAGATAAGTGCACTGTCTGCATAAAAGTTCTCCCATATTTAGTTAGAAAACATAAGATTCAAACTTACAACTAAAATTCCATAGCTCTTGCCACACTGGTATTTTTGAAGTTTGTATTTGAAGGTCAGAAGAATGAGACTGCAAAGGCTTTTACTTTACTTGTAGTCCATAGTGTGTGTTATAGAATTGCCTTTTCAAGGTTAGAAGTAAGATTATTTTTTATTTAGCATGTCTTCAAGATTTTTTCAAGAGACTTGTTGAAATGAGTTAAAAATTTTATTTGCAAACTAATTAGTTGGGAGGGTGACCTCAGTTTTAATTCTTTAATTAAAAAAAAAAAGATAAAAATGGACTGTCATTTCTCTCCCTTTTAATTAATTTTCTGGAAACTTTTTAAGGAATTATTTTATGTTTTTTTTCTGCCTTGGCCTCTTACCAGTAGTGCAAGGTTTTATTCAATCTGCTTTTAGGCTCAGTTGAGTACTAGTAAAGAGAATTCATACTAACTGTTTGTATCTGCAACTAGCTCTGTCATTTAAAATTTTTGAGGTTGGTATCAATTTTAGAGTGTAGTAGAACCCTCTTTAAGACCAGACTAAACAAGCTATTTTTATTAGCTAACACAGAAGATATTGAAAAGGCATCAAAATTAATAAACAGGATTAGCAGTTACATGAAATGCAGAATATCTCCCAAACAGTAAAAACCAAGTATCTATATTTTTGTCTGAAAAATAAGAACAAAAACAAGTGTTCAAACTTAATGAGGAACATGGAAATACCCAAGACCAAACATTCTCAGTTTCCATTACAATACTGAAGGCAGTGGCAGCACATTCAACACTTGCTGCTTAGAAGATAGTTTGAGTTCTCAGACAAACTGGGTCTGTACTTTAAAAGAATGCTAAATGGAATATATAAGGTAAAATCTACTGATAAAACACACAGATGTATGTGTGGTGTGTTGACCCTGGCTGGATGCCAGGTGCCCACTAAGCCCCCCTGCCCTTCCCCTCCTCATCTGAACAGGGGAGAAAAAATATAATGAAAGGCTTAAGGGTCAGATAAGGACAGGAAGAGATCACTCACCAATTACCTTATGGGCAAAATAGACTTTATTTGGGGAAATTAATGGAATGTATCACAAATGACCTCAGAGTGTGCTGAAAAATAAAACTAAACCTTAAAAACACCTTCCCCCCACCCTTCCCTTCTTCCCAGTTCAACTTCACTCAGTCCATCACATGTGTTGTGTTTACTGCTCCTTCTTCTGCCCTCTTCCCCTGCTCCAACATGAGCTTCCCACAGGGTCACAGCCTCCTTTGGGCATCCTCCTGCTCCAATGTGGGATCCTGCAGGGGATACAGGGGGATTTCTGCTCCCCCAGGGACCCCCATGAGCTGCAGGGACACAGCTGCCTCACCATGGGCTGCACCAGGGGCTGCAGGGGAACCTCAGCAAACCCAACACAGCATGTTCCTTTTGAAATGCTTCTTTGGGTTAATTTGACTTTCCTCTTTAAAGATATATATTCTTAAAACACATTGATGAATAAGGGTGATCTGAGAGCCATAAGATTGTTCTAGATCAATAAGCCATACCTGAATGAGTAAATTAATGTATTTTATTACCAATAACCTAATTGAATACTCACAGGATACAGCTTCAAATATACTTACTTTAGCTTTTGCACTAGAAATGTTAAAACCACAGATTCAAGAAGAATAAAGGAACAATTTGTCCAGAATTAGACAAGACTTTTAGTGCAGTGGTTATTTTTTTATTCCTCTGGTGGTTGTGCATGAAAGAGTAAAAAAAACCCAGTAATGCAGTTGCTGTTTTTTTCCAGGTGACAGGTCTTTTCCAAAAAACAACTGACTGCTATGATCAACATGTTTTGCTCAAAAATTTCTCTGACTTATTTTGTGAAATGTCAGAACAATAAAGCATTTTTCTTCTGGAAGCTAGCCTGAAATTAGCAAAAACTGCTGAAAAGCCCAGGCTTTTCAGCTGTAGCCAAACTACCCCACCTTGTGTAGATTTTTTCAAGGATGTAGCAATCACTGGGTTTTGGCTGGACATCTGATATTTTCCAGAATCACTGATATTAATTGGTGATATTAAAACTACAAGTCTCCTTAATAGACAACATAATGGTAGGAGCAGTGGTTTGTTCACCAGGTGGTTGTGCTGCCATTCAAGAGGAGCTTGTCAGGCTGGAGAAATGGGCTGACAGAGCCTTCTGAAGCTGCACAGAGGGAAGAGCCAATTCCTGCTCCAAAGGAGGAATAACCCCATGTACCTGTGCAGGCTGGGGACTGTGTCTGCAGAGAAAGAGATGAAGGTCATGAAGGATACCAAGCTGCACATGAGCAGCATTCCCTGGCAGCAAAAAGGCCAACAGCCTCTCACTGTGCATTGGGCAGAGCAGTGATGGAAGGTCAAACTACCTAAACTGGTTCTGTAGTACCATAAATGGAGCTAAATGCAGGCTTTGAAATCCACACATTTTATCTAAACTGTTCTAGATGCACATCTTCAAATAATTTCATTGAGAAGTACCAATTTAATCCTATGACTGGATCAACTTAAGATTCAGACACACTTGCTTAAATGAGCCCTGTGTCTAGAGAATTTATTCCATAAGAAAATGGGTTAACTTGCATGCAGAGCTGCACAGCTGCAATTAATATGCTGCCACAAGCCTGTGTCCACACAGTGCTGCACTGAGCTTTAGAGACATCAATTTGAGCTGCCCTAACCCATGATCTCTGAAATCTATGCATCATTACACAAATATTTATTTTTGCAGCGATAAATCCACAAATTAATTGTGAATTTGTATTTGGAGATTTCTTTCCTGTGGATATTTCAATTTTAAAGAGATATTCCAGGATCCAATGAGATGTCATTTTGAAGGAAAAGAGCTGTCCAAAATAGCATGGTATGTTCTGGTTCATCTTGTATCAGTGGACCTGTGATCAGTGGATCATCATCCCTTTGTTGATGCCTTGGTTTCTGATGGACATAAATTCAGCACAAGCCAGGAAAGGTCTGTTGCTTTCTTTGGGTAAGCAATCCTCATTTACATCAAAGAGCTGACAAAAAATTTAGTTACTCAGAATGCCAGATCAGCTTTGACTACTGCCTTCTCAAGGGATGTAACTTCTTGATCCTCATCCTTATGTGGTTTTCATTTCAGTTATCCTAGTTTTCCTTCTAAAATGGATGGTGTTCTGTTTTTGTCTTCTCCATTGTCCCCTGTTTGGGTCTCCTGAACTCTATAAGGAGAAGGGAGTGAGATGAGTCCAGAATATTTAAAAGGTTAAAGCCTGTTTGTAAGTCCATTAAGAGTTTATAGTTTTTAAACAGATTTTACTGGCCATTAAAATTCTGATGCCTTTGCCTGACAAAGATTGTAATGAGAATAGAAAATGGCATTAAATGGAATCCATTCTGAAGATGATTGCAAAAGATACAAGCCCAGCTCATTCTCATTATAGCTTTGTGCTGGTATAATTGAGAATGTTATTCAGATACCTGAAATACTTGGAGAGAATTTTATTGTGATTGTAAAAAGGTGCTACTTAATTTGATTTAAAATTGGAACTGGGGTTGTGGTTCTGCAGATGGCACATGAGTGGCCGACACTGGTTTTGTGCAGCCCTGCAGGAGCATTTTTCTCTTGTATAAGCCCAGCTACTGACATTCAAGACATCTATGTATGGGTTTAAGACTCAATTTGTGATCATCCACAAAGCTGACATGTCAGCTGTTCCTGTCTTATTGTTTAGAGAGAAACCAGGCTGGAGGAGAATCCTACAGGTTTGGATTGTGTTAAAGTACGTCCTTCTCTTTGTGAGGACAAACTTGAGGACACTGCCTCAATATTTGCTTCCAGGCAGGGTTGCTTTGGGGTTTTTTTTTTGGTTTTTTTTGTGTTTTTTTTTTTTTTTTTTTTGTTTGTTTTTTTGTTTTTCTGTGACTGTGTCTCCTATAAAGATTTGTGTCACCTGCCCAGGAATTTGAGCAGTCTCAATTCAATCTGGTGGATCAAGCTGATATGAAAGCACAAGTTTAAGGAGTGCTCAAACAGCTCTTGGAGCCAATAGTTTTGGGCAAAACAGTAAAGATGTTCTATAATTGTATGGAAGAGACAATTCATTGACTCCTGTGGAGTTTTAAAGCAAGGAAACCATGCTTACCAAGTGCAATTTGCTAAAACATCAGTGGAAAATCATGAAAATTTTGTTTGCAACTGCTGAAGAACATTACACTTACATCTTTATTTATCAACTTTCATGGAAAAAAATCTTCAGCTACTCTGCCTAAAAATTAAAATATATCAATCTTTTTCAGGGATCTTAGAGATAACCTGGTACTAAAAACCTCTGACAAATTATTGAAGTTTAGAGTTCAGAATTCTAATTAAGGTTTAAACATTTGCACTTTTGTCTGTTATTGGATAATGTTCTGGTGATATTTTCAATGTTTTACAAGCCTTGCTTCCAGATTCAAAAAACCAAGGGCTTGGGGGAAAAAAGAAAAAAAAAAAAGTAAAAAAGATTAAAAAGAAAATAAATAAAGCAAAGACCAGAGCATGGCACTGTATTTTGGTGAAGAAGATCATTGGAACCTGCTCTCACTTCTTGCTCTTGGGCAGTGTAGCACAAAGATTAGTCGTACCAGAAATTCAGTGTGAAAGCTGTATTATTCTGTTTCAAGTATCATTTACTCTTTAAGAAATCAGATGCAGAACAGAGTAGCAGGGAAGGAACTAGTGGATTTCTCAGACACCCAGCAAAAACTGAGGATTTTGGCAGAAAAAATATATTTTATAAAATTTGTAAGAATGATGGAAACTATACTTCAAATTTAATAGCGCTTACAGAACTATTTATTTTTTAATCCTTTTTTTGGTTGGTTTAAAAGAAACAAGGGGACCTGTTCTGAGAGTTCATTTAAGTAAAATATGAGCAAGTTTCATCATCTTTTTTCCCAGGTTTCCTGCACAGGTAGTACCTGAGGAATAACCTATAAGGAAAGAGTATTTGAACATTTAAAAAACCTTAGGCTTTTAATCTCATTTGAGGCATATCTCAGATCAACTGAAGGTCATAATCATGAAGAAATTTTAAGCAATCTGTCCTGCAGAGTGAACAATTTGCTAAAATTCTCCAGCTTCATACGTTCTGAGCGTTTTGTCTTCCACTTTTAAAAATAATATTAAACATAGGTGGATTTGGTTTGGGATTTTTTGGGGGACTTTGTTTCATTGTTTCCAGGAAAACATGAAAGACAAGGGAGAGAAAATTCATAAAAATTACTCAAATTCTCTAAAACAAAAACTTGTGCACAGTGCACTCCAAAATTGTCCACAGTGGACAATGTCTTCAAAAATAATAAAGGGTTTTTTTTCTTGTACTTGCAAAAATAAAATATAAGTTCTCCCACCACAAATAAATTTTTTCTTGGTGTTGATCACAGAGCTCAAGGCTAATAATGACCACCAAATGTTGTAGGAAGACCTCTACTTTAATACAGGTCTGAAAAGCTGTTAATCTAACATAAGGAAAGGAGCCAATCTTTCAAATAATCTGTGTTGATTTCTTTTACCCCAGTGTGTTACTGATGAATGTCAGTATCAGCTTGTTCTCAGTGGCTCTGGACTGAACTTGCTGCAAGAACAAACGAATCCCACGAAAATCCTTGTAACTCAGATAGAGAACAGTCAGCAACTGGCAATGCAGCATCCTCTGCTGAGGGAAAGAAAACATCATGAAAATATTACAAGCTGCAGGAAAATGTGGAAAAAACAAAGATGACAATCAACTGAGAAGAGGAAAAGATCATACTTATAGCTGGGAACAGCAAAGACCTACATTCTTTTTGAATTGATTAAGAATCTATATTTCATACAAGTGGATTTAGTACCAAATCTAAGAGAAAGACAACTCAGCCAAGAAACCACTGGCCTGTTTCGTTCAATACATATTGTTCATGCAACTCTACATATCTGTTTGCACGTGGACATGTATCTTTGAGTGAAAACACATATTTGTGTATATTAATTCCCAAGAAATCAATATAATGCCATGTTCTTGCTTAAACTTCTGCTTTGTAATATGGATTCTTGGGGAGATTCATGGCCTGCTAATGTAGTGCAAATTGTCTTACAAGATTCTTAGCAGTGGTCAATATGTTTACTGTTTTAGAGAATAAAGCATTACCCTTGAGAGATATGGCTCATATCCTAAATAACAAAGGAGTGTTTCGTGAATAGAAAGCAGAGAATACAAACAGAGCTTATGCTGAACATATTAATTTTAAATTATGTGGTCACATTCTTCAGCACTTGCTCAGAGCAGATTTTGCTTGACATAGTAGAACTGCTTCTGATTTATGTCATGTGAATAATAGGAGAATCTGTGCTGCCATTTAAATGTGCTTCATTGGAAAACAATAAAAACAATTCCAAAGGCATGCATTGTTGAACAGCATGAGCAGTCCAACTGCACAAGCAAGATATCTGTATTGATCCAAAGAAAGTAATTTTAGTCTTACAGGGAAGAAAATAGAAATAGAGAAAACCAAGATCACCTGGCTTGTCTGGACTTGGCTTAGCTTGTGCTGATTTTACCTTCTTTCATTTGTGACAATTGTCCAGCCATCAAGTAAGTGTCATTTAAATTTATTTAAGCTTTAGTTTAGTTTTGTGTGGTGTACTGCCTATTGTTCATGGATAAGTAGTAAAACAAGTACTCTTCAGGAGCTGAAGAACTATCTCAGCCCCAGAATAAAAATGTAGAGTTTAGGTGAGGACAGGAACAAGAGAACACAATTAGCAGGGCTTTACACACATGATGGCCAGACACTGGTGACCAAAGGTATAAACAAACACATAAATAAACAGGTGTGATTCAGGTGAAAGAGGTTTCAGAGAAAGTGAGAAAACAGGAAAACAAGTCTACTGCTGTATTGGAAAGCAATGGAGTACTGGGTGAGTTACTGGAGGAATGAAAGAGAATATCCTTCTAGAGAGGGACTGAAGGTGAACATCTTCAGAGACAAATGAACACTGCAGTGGTGAGCCTACAGAACAGAAGAATACATAGATCCTAGAAAGGTTTTGTTTATCAGTCTTAACTCTGTTACTGGCTAAAAGTATTGCATCATTAAAACTGCCCTGTAGTAACTATTGTGTTTGATTATACTACCTCAATGTCAATTGCTGTAACCACAAATTCTTAGATCTGTATGTAAGGTGCATTTCCAAGACACTCCCTCTCTAGAGACAGTGGCTAAAAAAGGAAAGAGTAGAGGACATGGGGAAATAAGGAATAACTCCTGCCCCTGACTACCACCTCAATTGTTAGCAGCCTGAAATTTAGGAAATTCCTGGGCCAAATATGTTCAATATTTCTTTAATTAACTAGTTCTCCATGAATTTTTATAAGTCCTTTCTGGAATAGTATGGTGTCTTCTGAAAATAGCTACCACAATTCAATTATGCATTTGGTTAAAAAGATTTAAAAAAACTAACAAAAAAAAACCATCCCAGCACTTCCTTCTTTTGAATGCATAGAGCTCTTTTTCATGCCAGCATAATACAGTGTATCTTATACTGCATATGTTTTAAATAGCCATATTCTGGTCTATGCTTTAAGGTTATAAACATGATGTCAGCTGTTTTTTTGCAATTCATCAGCAGTTAATGAATGATACAGGAGAAATATTGATTCCGACTGTTTAGGAATCAATTTTTAAAACCTCCATAGTAATACTTATCTTTGCAAACCCTTTGTCCAGTTTTGTTTCTCCTGGGTAAACTCATCTTCTTTTTCCTTGAGACTTCAGGGAGTGTAGTCTGTAGTCCAATTTATACATGAGAATAGGCCAACATGGCTTATACAGGGCATGCTACTACTTTGTGACTTGGAAAACATAACTAAATATGAGATGGTTTCTAGATAGAAACTTAATCTCCTTACATAGCTTATACTCAACACTCCATGGAAATTTATCATTTTTCATTGTTAAGACAATAAATGAAAGCTAAAAATTCATTATTTAAATTCATAGTCAGAACAGGTTTACAAACAGATCCCTTCATCAAAAGACTGAATATTAACAAAGAAAAGGCTTTGTATTATGAGCCTGTTTTAGAGTCTGAACAGTCTTACTTTGGCAGTATGACAAAGACATCCCTAATAGCTTTGTTTTTATTACTGACATTCATCCCAGGTGAACTCAATTGATACCAAGGGATTTATATAACAGGTACAATAAACAGGTCTTGGCATTTCCAAATTAATTTCCTTGACCTGATACAAAGACATAATCATAATCTTGGGTCTTCTTGCCAGAAACTTCTCCCATTCCCATTAATGCAGAAACAAGAATTAGCAAAGTTTAGGCTGTCATTCACACTGGAGAAAACTTTGTGAGAGTTAATTTAGATATTAGGAAGAAATTCTTTACTGTAAGGGTGCTGAGGCCCTGGCAGAGGTTGCCCAGAGAATCTGTGGATATCCCACCCCTGGAAGTGTCCAAGACCAGGTTGGATGGGGCTTGGAGCAACCTGGTCTGGTGGAATGTGCCCCTGCCCATGGCAGGGAGTTGGAACAAGGGGATCTTTAAGGTTCTTTCCAACACAAATCTCTCTGTTATTTGTTTGAGCCCCCCTCTCTGTCCTCAGTGAGGGCAGACTTCATTCCTGAGTACTGGCTTAGATCTGTGTGAACGGGTGTGAATAGTTCAGCAGTACCAGTACTTCTAGAACAGTTCAGGTTTCCTCCTTTTTGGTATTTCTTACTCTTCAAATCAGTCTGTGAGTGACAACCTTCTACTGCAGAGGACCTGAGTTTACAGAAAGGATTTTCCCGCTAGCAGGGATTTGCCAGCTACAGTGGCTTTGGCAAGCAGAAGTTTGTTGTTAAGGAGCATCAGAGCCCTCATTCAGAAATGCTTTCTGCAGCTGTGTGCAGCTGACTGACAGCCCCAGTGCCTGTGTATCCATGGTCACAGATCACCATGGCTGAGTCTCTCTGCTCTACTGGTTTAATTACAAGGAAAAGTTTGCTTATAAAATGAGTACTCAGGTTTTATACCTCATTGACTTTGTTACATTACAGGGTCACACAACTGCATTTAATGTGTTGTCTGTCTTTTGTGACCTCTCTGACTTTTTTCCACTAGTCCTTACACAATTTATTAATTTTATTAACAACGTGGACAGAAGATTGCATGGGATGTAGCATCATTGGCTGAAGATGACAACAAAGAGCTCTGGACAGGCTAGAGCTACACGAGAATTGGAAGATCAACTGAAGTAGCAGATGTTGCAAATTTGAAGCATCTCCTGAGGACTGAGGATGCTCAGAGAGGACCCAAGTAATCTTAGCCCATCCCTGAGCCACACAATGATGCCATTAAAAATAACCTATTTCTGAATGTGAACACATCCATGTGGAGTAAAAAGGTGTAGTGCAGATACCTTTGATTCAGTAGAAACCTGAGAAATTCGGTATGATTCTGCACAGCATTTATGATTTTACCTGGCTGGACTTATAAGCAGCTTGTTGTGAATGGTGTCCCAAATCCTCTCTGTTGGCAGAGATGCAATACCACAGAGATGAATACAAATTCAGCAAAGAATAAATTGTGCTGCTTTTCATTTCCACACCTTTCTGGTTTAGATAAGTACACAGCATTAAATGTTCCTTGTATAAACCCAACAATGCTTTACAAGGCAGAGCATCAGAAAGCTACAATGCTCACCACAACACTTCTTCAAAAAAATAATTCCCCTTTTCTTCCTGTCCCAATCTGTGGTCAAAGGTTAATGATCTTAAAATTGTTTCTGTTTTACTTGGCTTTACCCTGACAAAGAGCTTATGAAAACAGAATGCTTGATATGAAATCAGAGAATCACAGAATTGTCCGGGTTGGAAGAGACCTTATAGATAATGTAGTTTCCAATCCCCCTGCCATTGGCAAGGACACTCAGTAGAACAAAATGATCATGGCCCCATTCAACCTGGCTTTGAAAAATTCCAGAAGTGAGGAAATGAGCTGCATGTGTCTTATTCAGAGCCTTGCAAAGCTTCACACCTCCTCAGCCCCTCATGCTTCTCTCCTCTATTAATGGTCATCCCAACTGCCCTCTTATGAACTGAAACCACAATTTAATCTACATGGATTTTAAGAACAATTTGATAAAAGACTTATTAGTCATCATAGTTCCTCTGTGGTATATGGTGATGTCTATTATAGGTCCTCAGTACTCAGTAGCAGTGTCTGTAATTCCTGAGACAGCCCATGTCTGGAATGTGCTGCCAGAAGGTTCTGACACTGTTAATATGTGTTAGTATTATCTTTTGAGGTTGGCTGGGCTGCTCCCTGAAAACAAAGAAAGAAGCTTGAAGATCCATTACCATTCTCTCATGCAAGCTCTGCCCTGCACTGAACAGATAATCAGCACTGAATTTCTTTGAATGTCCCCCTGGAACTTTTGTGTTCCTTTCCTTCCTCTGCAAGAACACTCAGCAGGATTTTTAGCCTGCTAGAGGCCAGTGCAGTAATGTTTGCTAAGAAAAGTTTTTTAAGCAATTGTTTTCTTGCTGCTGTTTTCTGTTTTGGTTTGGGTTTTTTGTTGTTTTTTTTCCCAATTCATCAGAAAATGCTTATTCATGCCAATGAAAATTTTACTGGGAATGCCTTATCTTGGTTGCATTTGGGAGTTTCCTGAGGTTGAAGATGAAAATGTGCACCAGAGAACTTTCCCTTCATTGCTGAATAGCCCAAATCATTGTGGCACATACAGAGTCCAATTCTGTTTTACCTCCTTTACCTCAGCCAAGATCAGTTTAATAAAAGTGGGAAAAAATTCCCCATCAGAAGTTATCATATGAATAAGTGCAAAATTTTAACTTTTAATTTTTTTTTAATTCCTCTATAATGAATCTCACTGGCATTCTGAATCTCATGGAAACAAGTGCTTAAATTTTAGTCAGTTAGCATACTGGATAGGAAAAGGGTTATTTTGTTTCTTGTTGATAGCTATTTTGAAGTTCATAAAACTTACATTTTTTTGTTCCAAATTCCTAAGAGAGAGGGTAAGTGGGAGAGATGTTAAAGAAAAAAGAAGATCAGAGATTAAGATAAATGGCAAGTATAGAAACCTCAAGTGTTCTTTTAACAACACAGACCTGAAAGAAATTCATCTGACTGAAAAAATTGAGGAAACACCTGCACTTCACAGCCTGGCTGGCAAGAACAAGTAGCGAAACCTCAAAATTCTCAGTTGTTAAACTGAGACAAATCCAAGAGCTATGCAAAATTATACCTTGAGTTCCACCCATGCAGTCTGACTGACTACACTGAGTGTGAACAAAGTTACTCTTAGACCTTTCAGAGTTACAGAATTCTCACACGGGCTTTATTGCCCACAGATTGCACTCTGTTCCTCCAGTCTTGCTGGGAACATTAAGACTGTAACATAGAGGACTGAAAGAGGAACAATTCAGTGTTCTGTTCTGTCTTTTCAATGCACAGAATGAGGATTTGGGGCTTGTAGGAAAGGAATATCTGATCTATGTACCTCATCTTTCAGCTAGCTCAAGTAATGTACGTCCTGCCTCTCCCATTTGTCTCTGTTGCTAATTCAGGGGAAAATGAAGAGCAAAGTGAGACAAAAAGTCAAAGGGAATGTGGGAAAAAAAGGGTATTAGAAGGAAAACCAGAGTCAGGGAATGGTTTATGTTGGAAGAGACCTCAAAGATGTGGTAATTTCAAATCCCCTGCCATGTGCAGGGACACCTTCCACTGGACCAGGTTGCTCAGTGCCCCATCCAGCCTGATTTTGAGCACTTTAAGGGGTGGGGTGTCCACAACCACTCTGAACATCAAAATACTGTGCCATTAAAGCTCTAAAATATTTCTATTTCAAACCTGGTACCAAAATTAGCGTACACCTGTGCGAGAAGAGAGGAAATGCCATTTTGGATTTATCCACTTCACTCATACTATTCAACACTCATAATTTCTAATCTTCAGACTTTATTGTCATCAAAACTCCAGGCTATTTGGGGAACTTTGGAACCTATAAGTAGTTGCTGCAGTATACTTACAAATTAAACTAATCCTTAGTGATAATAGTGCTTATCAAGAACAAATCTGGATCTGAAATATTTATCTACTCTTCACCCCACTCTTCTAGTATTAGCATGGTAATCTCTTTCCAGTTCAAATGCAGCATTTGTAATACTACTTTGCAGTATGTTTCTGATGTCTTCTGCCCTCATCTGTGTAATTCATGTTTGAAATGCAACAAAAGACTCTAGAGAACAAGAGAACTACATAAATCCTTTCTTAAATCCTTCAATCTTTAGATTAAAAAAAAATCCCCGCATTAATGTTTGTAAACCCAATAATGGGACCAGGTCCAACCATTTATGGCTACATTTGCAATTCAGATCTCTGTTAACATGAAGATTAAAGAAAGGATTAGTTTCCAGCCCCAAAAGGCACAGTTTAGCAGCCAAATATGAGCTGATCATCAGATGTGCCAAAATATAAAAATACAGGAAAGATCAAAATGGTCATTTCTGATGTCTCGCCTTTGAAACGAAGATTAAAACAATTTTAAATGGCTTAGCATACTGAATCTTCCTGTAGGACTTGCCAAACTGCTCCTTCTGATCCTGTCTCATTGACATTAAAAATTATGAAGGCCCCAGCTTCGACGTCTTTCTGCTGAGGGTAATTTGACAGCGTTAGTGGAGGTGAGCAGCTTCTCCCATGCACTGACCCAGGGTAGCAGATCTGGCAGATAAACAAGTCTGTGACAAATAGCACTGACATCCCTGTCAAAAGAAAAGACATGACTCAGACCCAGTATCTGTACACAGCCCAGTGCTGGCTTTCAGTGACAAATGGTTTTAGTCTGACAGTGTGTTTCACTGCTTGAACTTTCATCTATCAAAACAAGACTCAGAAGGAGGGAACACAAGAGAAAACCACACATAGAGGCAGACAGCCTGGCCTGCCCACTCTAACAGTATAATTTTTTCCATTATTTTGGTACCCTTATCATTCTCTGGAAAATATTTTATTTCTCCTCCCCCTTTTTNAAGTGCCTTGTTTTCCTCTTTTTTTTTTTTTTTTTTTTTTTTTTGTGAGGTTAAAAGAATAAACCAAGGAAAGTTTAATTTCACTACTTGCAAATCCAACCATTAGAAAGAGCATGTGATATTTTCATGAAATCTCACTCCACACAGGAAACTAAGTTTCATTCACTCATGGACAGAGTCTTACAGCTGGTATCAGACTAATGGAAAATTTAGTTAACTTCCAGGCAGTTATCCATGCATGCTTTGAAGGCATCAGCAGGTAGAACATCAACACCAGGCAGTTCCTTCTGGATGTTCATCATCTTCTGGCATTAGTGGCTTAGATCTGGATTTCTACTTTTTGTTTTTCTGCCTCCAACTTCCAGCCAGGAATTAATTTAAAGCTTTTCTGCACTACAATAAAAAAAAAGAAAGAAGAAACCAAATGAAACACAAAAATCAGTGGACTGCTGTATGTGTGTCCATGTCAAGATGTTGGCAGGGGGACTCTGTGGGTTGGGCTCTGTCAGGAGAATCTGTGAGTGGCTAACTGTGGCAACCAGCATCCTCTCAGTATCTTTTCCAAAAAACCTTTATTCTAGAAGGCTGTTTTTACACTTATTAATTCCATTCCTGGCTTTTAATTGTTCTGTCTCTAAATTTAACAGGAAAATTAAGTGATACTTTCCCTTACTTTAACTGACTTATACTCACCAAGTCATCCTACTCATTTTGTTGCTGTTGCTTTGAATATTGGGTAAACATTCAGGGTTTTGTAATGTTCTATTATTATATCCCTCAATAAATATCTAATTCTATATCCAGACATCTGCTCAAAAAATTCCCTAAAATACTTGTGCATGATTTTGGAGGCATCGTGTTTTAATGAAAACAGATGACTTCTTTAGTAGTCAGTGCTTCAAAATTACCTATTCTACACCTGCGGGTCAATAGCAGGTATTTTGTTTTAATTTTTTTCCCAAATACAGAAGAAAATTTCAGTGTTTTCTTTAAACATATTTATAAAACTGGTAGACTTACCCTCAGAACTTGTTTCTCATTTGCATAGTTTTTTTTTATTTGAAACATTAATTTTCCTTTTTGTGCTTAGCTTTTAGTATCAAAATTTACTTTTGGTGATTTTTAATTTATGTCAATTAATATCTTTTTCTTTTATTTATTTTGACAGATATTGATTTTTATTTTCCATGTATAGCCTTAATTTATCCACTAGGACAGGTTAAGAGCTAGACAAAAATGGTCTTCTTTACAAATATTGACTCAGTACTTCTTAAATAAGTAGTAAATTAGTCTCAGGAATTCTTCTCATAAAGTCCTATTTTTCAAAGATGAAACAATCATAGAACCATAGAATGGTCTGGGATGGAATTGACTGTAAAGATTCTCTAATTCCATCCCCACTGGGCAGGTACCTCTTCCACTAGACCAGGTTTCTCAGAGATACTCTGATATTATTGTTTCTTTTTTTTTTTT